>ML660781.1:2693706-2731206 GCA_007570785.1 Antilocapra americana
GGCTGGCAACCCGCTGTCCGCGAAGGGTTAAAGCCCACAGCGTCCTCCGGCCATTCCAGAAAGAACACAAAGCTCAGTGGGGCCGGGAGGAAACTCCCACAGGGTCCCTATTAAAACGGATCAAGTCACACATGTCGATATCCCCATTTCATAGATGCTGTAATTTGTTTGACAGGAGCAAATCCCGCTGATCCAAGTCAGGGCAAGGGAGGGGAAAAAAAGGAAAAAAAAAGTCTGCTAGAAAGGGAGACCCATAGAGAGCCTGGTGTTTTCTGCATCTGGCCTTTAGAAGAAAGCCTCAGGTCCACCCGGTGAGCCGCGCTTTGAAAACAGGGCGGGTCCCAAATAGAAGACAGTCCTTAGGCGCACACACACGCACACGGTGTCCGTGCGCACACACGGCGCATTGTTCTGATCTTAGCTGTGAGATGTTAGAAAAGGTACAATAAAGCCTTTTCCGTTCCCAGCGGAGAACAGGATCAAACCCCGCTCTCCCTCCGGTGATCCTGATAAAGGCGGTGCCGGTGTTCTAACAAAACGCGCTGCGGTTACAGCGCCTTCCTTCCACTCTTGTTCGTCTTTTGTGTTTTTCTTTTTTTTCCCCTTGCTCTCCCTCTCTCTCTCCCCGTCTTCCCTTCTCTCTCCGTGTCTCTGTCCCTTGCCAAAGGCATTAAAAATAGATGAGAACCTCTCCACCGAGCATGGAGGGGGTGGGATGGATACTAATCCACTGGCCCTGCTTTGCTGGGAAAGCAGGTTTTGAACAAGGCCCCTGGCACAGATGAGATGAGTTTAGTGATCACAGTTTAATTCTGAATAGGGCACAGCGTGCTCTGCGGATATGAAACAGACAATATGGGGCAAACAGGCCTTTTTGGAATTGGTTTCTCCTCTTGGTTAATGAGGGTCAGGGGAGAATAAAGGAACAAACCGAGATGCCTGGTACAACCCAGGAGGCTGACCCCTCCAGGGAGATGCTGCTGGACTGGGACCAGGGCCACCTCTGCGGTCCCTCGGGCCCTCTGAAATCACGGAAGGTTAGAGAGGAAGTAGGAGCTGAAAGGATCCTCCGAGACCTGCCAGTTCCACTCCCTCTACAGCTCCCCTGAGGCAAGGTGACATGCCCAGAGAGACAGAAAAACCTAGGCAACTGCCTGGCTTCTCCTGAGGCCTCCTGGGCCCATCCCTGGTCCCCGCTAGACAAGTTAATGCCTTGTTCTCTCAGCCTGTAAGGATGACTGGAACTAGCAATCAGGGTGTTGCTGCTGCTGCTAAATCGCTTCAGTCGTTTCCAACTCTGTGCAACCCCATAGATGGCAGCCCACCAGGCTCCCCCATCCCTGGGATTCTCCAGGCAAGAGTACTAGAGTTGGTTGCCATTGCCTTCTCCAATGCATGAAAGTGAAAAGTGAAAGGGAAGTCGCTCGGTTGTGTCCAACTCTTAGCGACCCCATGGACTGCAGCCTACCAGTATCCTCCGTCCATGGGATTTTCCAGGCAAGAGTACTGGAGTGGGGTGCCATTGCCTTCTCTGAATCGGAGTGTTGGTAGGTGCTCAAAGGCTGCTTTGAGAGGGCGGAAACGATGCCCACTCGCTTATCTCAGAGCTTCCTTTGAAGGTTCTTCATAACCCTTACATGGAGTTACTTTGGCTTTGGTTTGTTTGCCCATTTTTCCAAGTTGTTGGAATAAATTTCCCGGAGATATGAAGCAGAAAGACAAGCATTTAAAATGGAGATATTGGACACAAATAGCCACTTTTACATGAAAAGTAAATCCTCTGTTACACATAACGGTTAAATTTCCTCAGGTGGTAGGTGTGGAGACAGGAGAAAGCAAAGAACGGGACATAAATTTCGGCAAAAGACAGATCAAAGAAGTCAGCAGGGATGTTCCTCCTTTGCAGATTTAAAAAAAAAAAAAGGTAACAAAGACTCTTCCTTGAATGCAGATTGATGCCAGGAGTTGCAACAGCCAGAGTGAGGCCATGAGGGAAAGGCTGAGAAAGTCTTGAAGGTGTTGGTCCATACGCTGAACCATGGGACCAGTGACAGCGTCAGCCTATCTGCACGTTTTTTTTTCCTACAAGCTGAGAAAAAAGAAATCCTTAGTTGTTTCAGATGCTGCTGGTCAAGTTTCCGATTACTTGCAGCTAAATGCACGTCTAAGCAACACAAAGGCCAGGACTACTGACTGGATCCTCTTCACCTCTGGTCTCTAAGGAGCAAGTGTCCTCCTTCTGCTACTAAAAATTCTCCTCTGTTCTTAATTCTGTCCCTTAAGACCTCCTTGGGGAACTTGTTTCCATCAGTAATCCCTTATTCCCTCTCCAATAATTTCGACTCAACCTAAAAACACAATCAAGTTTCTCCAGTCTCAAAAAAAAAAAAAAAAAAAAAGTTCATTTTACCCCCTTTTGCCAGGAAAATATCTTTGGGTTCAGAGAGGACATTTACTTAAAGACTTGTAATTTTAACCTTGACCACTTACTTGCTCACTTTTTCATGTGATAATTGCGTCCTGAGCAGACCAATGTGCTGGGCATCATACAAGACACTGGGGGCTCCTCGGGGTGCAAAAGTAGACATGAGCTTGCCTTTGAGAAGCCCTGAGTCCTCAGATCACACCACAAGCGCAAGATGGGAGCTGCCATCCTCCACATCTCCACTGAGCCCACACGGCGCCCTGGGCAGCCACAAGGCCCCAGAGGGTAGTTATCAGGAGCCAAACGGTACCTCATTCATCAGTCATGCGTCAGAGAGTGGCCTTCAGGCTGGCACCGAGCTCAGGTGTGCTCCTCTGCGTGGAAGTTACGTGATGCTGAGAAGACTCTGGGCCAGGAGTCCTCACCTGCCTGCGGCTGAGGCTGTTCCCTCCAACCCTGCCTTCGGATGACACGAGACACCGCGCCAAGAGTCTGGCACAGCGCCTGGCACAGAGAACACCTTCTGAGGGGCGCCGTGAGCGCTGCTGCTGTTTGCACCTCTTCTCAGTGGGCTCAGGTGAACCAAGGGGGCAAAGTTCGAAGATGGACAGAAGCCATCTCACCCAGGTCTTTTTTCTTTCTGAGTTTAACGATCCCTCCATTAAATACCTTCTGGTAAAATAAAACTTGAAGGACAGAACACACTGCCTTCAGGCCTTGTCCCCAGTCTTATCAAGACAAGCTGTATGCCTGGTTAAAACAGCCTAGCTGACTCTGCCTGTGCCACCTGGGGGCCACACAGTGTCTGAAAGGCTTCTAAATAGATTAGATGCTTTTTTGCACGTTCCTCCTAAAAAAGCCACAAAGCTTGCGGGGCACACTTTTGGTAGGCTAGGCAGGGAAATCCTAACAATTCCGAAGTGATATCAATGTGAAAACTCTAGAATCTCTGGCACTTTAGTGAGCAGGGCAGTGCCTGAAGGAACTGCTTCCCTGAGGGGGCCCTCAGAACCCTGGCACTCTGGCTGCAGGTCCACGTGAGGGAATACTGACTTCAACCAAAATTAGATCTGGCAGTGAATGTGCTGGGAAGGTGTGCTTGGGTAGGAAAGCCATCAAGTCTGAGATCCAAAGAGGTTTTTTGCCCATTTATTTTTTTCTCTCCAGGTATTTAATTTCTAGGGGGCTTCCCGGGTGGCCCAGAGGTAAAGAATCCACCTGCCAATGCAGAAGACACAGGACATGTGAGTTCCATCTCTGGGTCAGGAAGATCCCACACACAAGGAAATGGCAACCCACCCCAATATTCTTGCCAGGGGAAACCCACGGATAGAGGAGCCTGGCAGGCTACAGTCCACAGGGTCACAAAGAGTTAGACATGATTGAGTGAGCACACACATTTTCTAACATGTACACACATCCACACTCCCTCATCCCTGCCACCCACCCTGTCATCCAAGGTAGGGGAGGTGTACAACCTTCCAACTACAGGGGGCTGAACTCCCAGGGACATTTCCTTGTGTCACCGACCCGGAGCCTGGGAAAACCGACAAGAGGGAAAGGGTTCTAGAGGACTCTCCTGTGCAGCCGGCCAGCCAGCGCTTCTCCATCCAGCACTCATGTTTTTCATTTCTCGAGAGCCACGAAGGCGGCCTGGAAAGGCCCAGGCAGATGGGCTGCCATGTCTGGGTTGCGAGTCCAGCCAGTAGCCAGCCTGCAAGGTGGCGCTCAAGTGCATGTGAGCCAGGGCTGGGTGGCCTGGGGTGCCCGTGCGGGCCAGCCCTGCAGCCGGCTGGCCTCTGGGCTCCTGCCAGGCCTCCAGGCTGCCAGGGGAAGTGAGTGTGCTCAGCATGAGATGCCAGCTGGCTGGGCTTGCTCCCCAGGGGGAGGCTGTAAGCACAGATTACCAGGGACTTTGTTCAGTTCTGCTGCCGGCTCCCCTAGGAACATCACAGCCCAGCGTCAGTACTAATAGGCCCTGATGTGCCAGACCCAGCTAAGGAGGCCAGCACCGGAGCTGGGGTGCGCGGCAGACAGGAGGACAAAGGCCATACCTTCCAAGCCAACAAGCTAGGTTGTAACCTGACAGGGCAGTGCTGTCTGCAGCCTAGCCCAATCCCCGCCTGGAGCCTAAGGGGATGCTTCCTTCCTGCCCATCCCATCTCTGCTGTCCACACCCAAAGGCCCCAGCCCTCCACTGAGCTCCATCATGGGAGCCCTGGGGTCCACTAACGACAGGGCAGAGACTCAAACTTTCCTCTGCTTCATTTCAAGGACCTGTGACTGTGACATGACACGAGCCACCACCGCTCAGGAGTTGTCATGGAGACCGTGGCGGTGGCAGAGCTGATGTTGGTCTCCACTTTCATGGAGGAAAAAAAAAGTAATTTAAATTTTTATGTATAAGACCAGATCATTAGACTGAGAAATTAAATTGACAGTTTCTTACTATTTTTTCTCCTAGAGGGATTTCTGAGGAGCGTTGGATGGATATGCAGGCCTTTCAGGCTGGTCGTGTTTCCGACCCCGAAATGGTTTACTTCAAGATTAAAGGTGGCCCTTGGCTGGTTTCACTTCCAAGATTCCAGTTCCCATATTCAACTTGCCACCCAACACCCCCGCCATCATGTTTGGTATTTAACATTGGTCCTTTGGAGCCTGGGCAAAACACCTCTGAAGAAACTTTTGTCACCTGTTGGCACCGCGTGAACCCCACCCTGCAGTGAGCACACCCCTGGAGGTGCTCACACAGGACAGGGCCGCTCCGAGGGGCCAGAGAGCGTGCCCCCTGAAATCAATCTTCCTCCCCGCATGGATGGCTCTCTCCTTTGTCCTCCCGCCCTTCCCCTCCTGTTTGGGGGCCTGCGGGCGCCGCCTCTCTGGGACCAACATCCAGGCGCCTCCATCCTCTGCGCTCAGCAAAGAGCCGCCTCCCAGCTGACCCCTCCTCCCCGTCCCTGGGGTGGCCACTGTCACGGTGGGGCTCACCGAGGCCAACCACCCTGGCAGCCCGCCCCTCCGCTCTCCCGTGGCCGCCTCTGAAGTCCCCAGCCTGGGAGGAGGGAGACTTAATGAGTTCTCACCAGGGTCAGTCTCTCACAAAACACACCTAACACAATACCCTCCTCATCTCCTTTCATAATATGTAGGCAAGCTGTCATCAGAATCTACTGTGACACTCCCGAAAATCTAATATTACTTGCAAAAGAGCATTCTATATTCTCGGTGGAAATGTCTCTACAGCCTTGATTTCAGTGGTTCAATCTGGAAAGAGATGACGCACATTTAAGGCAGGAAAAAAAAATACATGCACAGGCATATACATACATACATCTACATGTATATATCTGCCTCTCCAACCTCTCTTTCTCTTGCTATTCTGAGGCTTGTCTTTAATGAGCAGCTCCAAATGACAGCTTTAATCACTGCCTCTGGCCACTGAAAGAGGCCGCTAATGATAGGAAAGAACATAGGGCCATTTGCATCAATCAGCTCCAGTCTAAATCACTTTTTATGATAATGCACCCAAGCGAAGAAGAAAGTCTCTGATGTCGCCTGCATGATGATGTACCACTGCGCCCGTCTCCCCAGTTCAGACCTCCACATAAATCTCTTAAAGAGGCATGCACCCCACCCAGGATGGCTTATCACGGCCCTCATTTTCTACACCATTAATGATCCACCACTGGGGCAGAGTCACGAGGGGCTGAGCAATCTATTCCTTTAGCTTTTAGTCTGGGGGATATACCCTCTGCTACAAAATACAGGTAACAGGTAAGGGAGAAGAAATACATGCTGACCCACTTATGACACCATCTCATCTTGGTTTTTTTTTAAGCACTCTAACAAAAAAGGTGGGTACGTTTCCAAACTTGATTATTTGCTAGTCCTGAAGATGGGAGGCCGGGTTGTATGATGACAAGGACAACAGGCAGGGAGCTCTGAGGTCTGGGCTCCAGCTTGGGCTGCCCTGGCCTGTGTGACCTGGGGATGGTCCTGCCGGATTCCCTGGGCCTGAGTTTCCCCAACTTCAAGGACCAAGACCAGATCACGTCCATGAGTTAGAGCCAATGGTAAAACGCTCTGACTTGAAGACTGTTAGGAGAGCTAATTCTTCCATTCAGAACCCTGTTCTGCTGGGGAGAAGGCTGACCTGCCTCTTTTTGGACCACGGCTCTGAGCAACCACAGCTTCACATGTCAGACGCAGCAGCCAGCCATTTGTGTATATATATATGTAGGTAGATATAGATGTGGATCATTTTTAAGGTCTGTATTGAATCTGTTGCAATATCGCTTCTGTTTTACGTCTTGGTTTTGGGGTTGAGAGGCATGTGGGATCTCAGCTCCCTGACCAGGAATCGCACCCACACCTCTGCACTGGAAGGTGGAGTCTTAACCCCTGGACCACGAGGGAGGGCCCAGCAGCTCTCTTCACAGTGGCTCCTTGGAGATGCCGTCCAACGTTTCTTATCAACTGAAAAAATAATTATATTAAACAACAGCATGGTCGATTCTGATGCAGAGATGTTTCAAGCAGGAATTTTCTTATTCTGTACTCGGTATAGAATTAAGAAGCCTGGGGTGCTTTTTCCATTTCCCCCAAAGTACAAATGTCTGTTGGTGGCTAATACTGCCTGGGGTCATCTGTCCCCTTATAACAGTCAGGACAGACATCTCTTGCTACTTTAAACATAACAGCCAGTACATACATATGTATATACATATAAATACGCACATACATAATATACTCCAGAGAGCTCACAATTTATTAACATTATCTGTATATTTGGGGAAATGCTAAAAGAAAGCCCATTTCCAAGGGTCCCTTTGAGGAAACTAGTGCTGCTTTAATGAATGTGATGCTCAGGATAGCCCAGAAGCGACAATGCAAGTATGGTTTGACTGCCCACATGACAGACTAATTAATAGTGATTTTTTTTTTTATGCACAAGGCTGTGAGTAGCATTTTGGTAAGTGCTGTTGAGGGCACATTCTAGCCAGTGAGCCTGAGATTTTATTCCTCTGTCTTCTAGAACCTTTCCATGTTCTAGTTATCCACTGTGACAGTGTAATTCTAACAAAAAGGCGAGATACGAGACACGACTTCCAAGGGCTAGAAACTGAGGATGGGCAACAATGGCTGCTTTAAAGTCATCTGCCTGCTAGGTCAGTTAGATTCACTTTGGTGGCAAGTGACAGACAAATTAAAATAACAGTGGTTTAAACAAGAGTTCGCTCTCTCAAAGTACAGGTCCCAAGACAGTCAGCTTGGGGCTGTAATGGCACTCTCGAATGTCAGGGACATCGGGTCTTCCTACATATGGGGATATATCTGCCTTTATTGCCTTCTGTTTCCCCAAAACACATCACTGCCCAGGACCATGGCTGTGGCCCCAACTGTTATGTCCACATTCTAGATGGGCCTGCTCCTGGCCCTTTAAGGACACTCTCTAAGAGCAGCGCTTCACCAATTCATTAACACCCATAAGCCAGAACTGAGTAGCATCTTGCTACAAGGCAGGCCATGAAGGTTAGTCTTTATTCTATTTAGTTGGCCCATTTATCCAATTAAAAATCAATAGTTTTTATTACAGAGGAAGAAGGGGAGGATGCAAATTAGAAGGCAACTAGCATTCTTTGCCGCTAACAATGTACCAGGGAACTGTCTAGTAGTTATCATGGAGACCCACACCTCAGTTCCCCAAGCCCCCTTACAACCCACAGTGTGGGGCATGGACACCCTGAAAAGTCAGCCCAGTAAGGAACTAGACAATGGAGTGTATTCTTCCAGAAAGACACTATAGCCTCAGTATCATTTCCATACTGTGGGAGGACAGTGGTTTCTGTATGTCGAACTGTCACAGAATGACTAACACAAGACGGAGCTCAGAGTCACCAAGGACGGTTCGGCGAGTGAGGCATCCTTGTAAGCTGCGCTGGGGGTGCAAGTGGTCTTACTCAAGTCTTCAGGGAAGGTCATGTAACTATTTGTAAACATAAAGGTGTTTCTACATATAGAATGGATAAACAACAAAGTCCTACCATATAGCATGGAAAACTATATTCAATATCCTATGACAAAGCATGATGAAAAGAATATTTTAAAAAGAACATTAAAAAAAGGTTTTTCATTTCTTAGCATAACACACTGACCACCAACATTTCACATGTGGAATTCCTTTCTGAAAGTAATTAGCCAACTTTAAGTGAACACACACAGAAGACCTCCTACAAATTTCTTTCTACAACACATAAGCAACTTTCCTTTGATACTTTCTTTTTCCCCCTATATGTAAATATCTGGTGAAGGAATGAACAGATCTTGTGAAAGAACAATTGTATACATCCTCACACAAGCTTGATGTGTGTGCTTGCGTGCTGAGTCTCCTCAATCTTGTCCGACTCTTTGCCACCCCACAGACTGTAGCCCATGAGGCTCCTCTGTCCATGGGATTCTCCAGGCACGAATACTGGAGTGGGTTGCAGCGACCTCCTCAAGGGAATCTTCCTGAACCAGGGATTGAATCCCCATCTCTTATGTCTCCTGCATTGGCAAAGGGGTTCCTTACCACCAGCGCCACCCAGGAAGCCCCACATAAGCTTGATACCATGTGTCACGTCCATCTCCATCTCACTGGCTGGGTAGAATATCACTGCTGCATCTCCAGACTGTAGGGGAGGTCCGGAGGAGATGGTTTGGGGATGGCACAGTGCCAAGGAAGCCAGGTAATTGTGCTCCTAGAGGAAAATCACCCCATGTTCAGCAGGCTCTTCCTTTTGTGTCACCTCTACCTTGAGCTGTCTTGCATCTTGTCTAGACTTGGCTTTCCCAACACTTGGCGCCTCCCTGTTATCTACACTTCACTGCTCCACGTCCTCCACACCAGACACCTCCATCAGGTTTGTTTCCTCCACAGGCTCTCGTCAGTGGATTTTTGCCCAAAGGATTCAACTGATCATACTCCCACAGAGAGAAATACATATTTTTAAAAGACGGCCATCATCATTGAAGACTCAGTAACTATACTCCATGGTCTTCTGACATGAGGCAAATGCCATGCAGCTCCTAAGGGACTCAATCTCAGTAACCCCCTTCCCTGTCCTTCAACAGAGCACTGCTGAGGGCAGTACTTCCTTGCTTTAAGGAGTAGGCCAGGGACTGCCGTGGTGTGCAGTGGTTAGGACTCAGCGCTTTCACTGCCATAGTCCTAGGTTCAATCCCTGGCCGGGGATTAAGATCCTTGCTTGTTGGAAAAGATTCTGATGCTGGGAAAGATTGAGAGCAGGAGGACAAGGGGTTGACAGAGGATTGAGGGCAGAAGGACAATGACAGAGGATGAGACAGTTGGATGGCATCACTGACTCAATGGACATGAGTTTGAGAAAACTCCGGGAGATAGTGAAGGACAGGAAAGCCTGGTGTGCTGCAGCCCATGGGGTCACAAAGAGTTGGACATGACTGAGCAACTGAACAACAAAGCCATGAGGTGCAGCCAAAAACCCAAAAGTAGGTCAACTATAGATGGGCCCTGGACCTCATCAAGAATGACAAATATATATACACAAAGATACCTCAATGTCAGGCTGCCCAACAAAGACTATGAAAACAACCGAAGATTTTTTAAAAGACTTTGCCTGTGCTGGGTCTTTTTTGTGGAGCACAGGCTTCTCCAGTTGCGGTGCATGGGCTTAGCTGCTCCGTGGCATGTGGGATCTTAGTTCTCTGACCAGGGATTGAACCCACGTTCCTACCACTAGGGAAGTCCTGTAACTGAAGAGTTTGAAAAGCTTCTTTATGTTGCACCACAGAACAGAAGCTTCATGAGGGCTGAGGAGGTATCTGTTTCCTTCACCAGTTCCTAACATTTGGCCTGCAGGTAGAAAGTGCTCAGTCAATGTTTGTTGACTGAACACATGAACGAAGCTTCAGAACTAAGAACCACATACATCACAAGCATGAGTGCTCATAGCTACAAGTTATCTTTCTTTCAAGACTCAGAGATGACTGGAGTGTCAGGAACTCTCCTAAATCCTAAATCCAGTTAATCCCAAAGACTTCAAGTAGAACACTATCTTGATAGCTCTCAGATCTAGATGAGACTCACTTTTGAAGACCTGGAGGTGGTATAATTACCTCAACTGATAATCTTATCTAGTGCCCGAGAAGCTTTTATGAGAAAGCTGACCTCCGACAAACTCGAATTTTCCTCTATCTACTAGAAATGTTCCAGATATGGTACATGAAGTAAATTTCAGAGAGTTTCTTTGGGAAAGAAAAGAAAAATGAAAGAAGAAAGGAAGTAGGAATGAAGGAGAGAAAGAAAAAAACAAGCCTCCACACACACCAAGAACGATCTCCTTTCCCCAGCGCCCAGGGCCAGAAACATCCGAAAGTGACTATGACTGGATTACAAGGAGGGCTGTCAGACGTCTTTCCTGTGTAAGATGTCTACTCTGGTACCTGCTGGCTTACTCGGCTTGTGAACATCAATTCCACACTATCCCAGTTATCAGGTCATTATTTCAATTCATCTCATTTGGCAATGGGTGGTTGGCCAATGTCAAAAACCACGAACAGGCAACGATTCCCCAGTATGTCCAAGGGATGTACAGTAAGATGGAACACCGTGCAAGACAAACGCTGTTTCATAGTGTTTCAAAGTGGATATGTCAGTGTCTGAAGCTGAGCCTTGGTGAAAAATGGAAAATGTTCTGCTGAATTCTTCACATTCTTTGAAAATGAAGACTCAGAGCAGGAAGAGCCCTTATAAGACATTATCTGGACCATCTGCCTGCTTGATAGATCTGCCCCAAAACAGTGCCCTCCCCCCAGAAAAAAAAAGCTTACGCTACACACAGCAGAAGCCCCATCAGCATCTTGGTCACTAGGCCCCACATGGTGGTGCCAGCCATTGCTCTGGTACCACCCCAGCTCATTACCAGCCTGGGGCAGAGTATGAAACCAGACCAAGTGACATGCATAATATATTTTATTCTGTACAAGAGGGTAAGGGTAGTCATTTCGTAGGGAGACACATCATCCAAAACGACCACGCAAAGGAACAAAATTGCCCCAAAAGGTTCAGTGAATAATGACGTATGTAGTGGTTGGTAAGGGCTTCAGCTAGGGCTTCCCAGGTGGCTCAGTGGTAAAGCATCTGCCTGCCAGTGCAAGAGGTGCAGGTTCGACCCGTGCATCAGCAAGATCCCCGGAGAAGGGAAGGGCTATCCACTCTAGTATTCTTGCCCGGGAAATCCCATGGACAGAGGAGCCTGGTGGACTATAGTCATGGGGTCGCAAAAGAGTCGAACGTGGCTGAGCGACTAAACAACAACTAAGGCTTTGGTGAATTCTAGGAAACACACCTTCACCTCTAACCGGAAGCTGCTACTGTGTGGCAGGCACATTTGAAACTACTGTGCCAGGAGGCCCAGGTTCAAACCTGAACACAATAACCCTGCCAGGCTTCTGTGCCATCATACGGGTCTGTCCCGCAGGGTTTTTGTGGGAGACTGTACTAGAGCGCTGAAGCACCTGCTCCTAGTCCTCGATAAATATTAGATATTACGATCTACGCTTCAGAGGCCCTGGGGGAGGGCTGAGGATCATTGAGTCCGTATTTCTTCATTAAGAGAAGAAAGCAGCCATTTAACTATTGGCAAAATCATCTCCCTAATGGTAAAATGTTCTCTCTCTTGCTCTTTCATTGGCAGGAGAGCTAACACTGGCAGATTCCTCCTCTGGGACCGGGGCCTGGTCTGTGTGTTATCTGGAAGGCTCTGGTGGGGACTGCTGAATGCTTTTTCATGATGACAGTGGTTTCGCCTTCTGAGGCACCCACCCCCAAATCAATGATGGGGCGTTTCTAAGTCTGGGGAGAAGCCGCAGGAAGGTATATGGCAGAGGCCAAGCACCCAGCCCTACAGACTCTGCACGAGCAACCGGGGGACCGTGTCTAGACTGAAGCCCTTCCCCTGGTGTGCAGATCGGCTGATCAGCCTCTTCAAAGGGGTGGCTCTGAATACAGCATAATCAGTCAGCTCCATCAACCAAAGGTGACTGGGGGTCTGGCACACTGACACTGGGAAGGGTGCTGGTGAAGACACTGTCACTGTAAAACTCTTACGGTTTTATATATACTGGGAAATTTGCAGATCTGACCTCTCCTGCCCGCTTTGCATTACAAAAAAAGGAAAGAAAATGGGAAAAGGGGGTGAAATGCCACTTTCGCCCATGCTTCTACTCTAATGTGTGTTTATGACTCCAAACAGCTTTTACACGTTCTGTTCTTTAAAAACAAAAGAAACAAAAAAGAGAAGTGTGTAGAAAGAGTTTATATAGTCCATGAAATTCTCCAGGCCAGAGCCTTTCCCTTCTCCAGGGGATCTTCCCAACCCAGGGATCGAACCCAGGTCTCCAGCATTGTGGGTGGATTCTTTACCAGCTGAGCCTCAAGGGAAGCCCAAGAATACTGGAGTGGGTAGCCTATCTCTTCTCCAGTGGATGTTCCCAACCCAGGAATTGAACCAGGGTCTCCTACATTGCAGGCGGATTCTTTACCAACTGAGCTATGAGGGAAGCCCTCTATATAGATATAACCCGTTTTAAATAAATATGTAAAATTTCTGAGGGACAGATGAAGGTCTAGAGGTGGAATAATCAGCTTCGTAACATACTTCTTTGCTTTATCAGAGGATTCACTGTTTCTGAGCATGCACTCCTTGTGAATTTACACTAGGGTGCAAACGACTCACACCTGAATGACACCTCACTTTTTCGGCACATCCTTAGAAAAAACAAGGCATATCTGGACTTCCTTGGTAGTTCAATGGTTAAGAATCTGCCTGCCAATGCAAGGGACATGGGTTCAATCCCTGGTCTGGGAAGATTCTACATGACTCCAGGAAACTAAGCCGTTGTGCCTCAACTACTGAGCCCGTCCATGCGCCAAAACTACTGAAGCCTCCACACCCTAGAGGCAGTGCTCTGCAACAAGGGAAGTCACCCCAATGAGAAGCCCATACACCAAAACTTAAGAGTAGCCCCACTTGTGCAACTAGAGAAAAGCCCACACAAAGCAACGAGGACCCAGCACAGCCAAAGATAAATAAATAAATAGGGGCTTCCCTGGTGGCTCAGTGGTAAAGAATCCACCTGCAGGAGAAGCAGCTTCGAACCCTGGATGAGGAAGATCTGGAGAAAGAGCTACAACCCACTCCAGTATTCTTGCCTGGGAAATCTCATGGAGAGAGGAGGCTTGCGGCTAATAGTCCATAAGGTCACAAAGAGTCAGACATGACTCAGTGACTAAACAACAAAAATAACTACATACAACAAGGCACATCTGAGAGCACTCAGCTGGGGACCACAACAGAAGCTGGGCCGCCGCGTGTGGGCCAGCCTCGGTAGGCACACATTCTGACCCACTCAACTCCCGGTGCCAGGGCTCCGCACCGACCCGACCGTGTTCAAGCAACAGCGACGCTCACCCTCTGCTCACCACCCGGCCACCTGAAGGGCTCCTGGGAGAAACCGAGAACTGAAGCACATTCAGGAAACACCCTAAGGCTCCAACCCCTCGGCTCTCTTCTGAAACTTTCCTCTGTGAGACTGAGGGTGACCTCAGAGCTTTCGGAATATATTACTACACAGGGACATACACGGTGCCAACACCAAACACACACGAACGCGTGGTGTCGTGAGACCCTGACCCTCCTGGGAGAGGATCCACTTATAGAATAAAAACCAAAACATCCCGTCATTAATCCTTAGCAACCTATAAAGTAGAGCTCTCAGATAACAACACGGGGCCTGGTGTTGACGGACCAGGGGCCACGTCCTGGTTGCGCCATCATCTGATCTGTGACATTAACCAAGTCAGGACTTGGAGCTTGGGTTTCCTGCCCTGCAAGTCTGATCAGGCACCTGGCAAGCTGGATGGCCTGGCACAAGTATAAGGTCGTTGGGCTTCTCACCATAGGTGCAGAGGCCCTTTCTGGGTGAGAGCAGGACCAGACCAGGGTTCTGCTTTCAACACCTCTGCTCTGAAATTCTCTCGCTGCAATACTCCATATTCAAGCTACGTTGCAAAGGCAGAGAGAAGCTGCTTGGAAACCTTGAGGACTCGCCCTGTCGTCTCAGGTGCCCTGAGAGAGGTCCCTGCCCCAGGAGGTTGGGAGCCACAGGATCTGCTAATGGGGAATGAGAGGCTATTTAGGGACACCTGCAAACTTTCTGCTCACCTGTGGCCTAGACTGAATCGCTCTCCAGGTACTCAGGGAGTTTTACAATCACCTTGACGACCGCGGACAGAGAGCTGAGGCAGGTGCTATTTCTGCAGATGAGGAAATGAAGGATCACTTTGCCTTTCTTGGGCCGGGAGGGAGCAAACCCGTGAAAGACATCCCAGGCCTCTGAGATGCCCTCTTACAGGGATGAGTAACCCATAAAACAAGAGTGTGGGGGAATGTGCCCTGAGGACATCCTCTCTCCTCTCCACCTTCCGTGTCCTCTCAACACTTCCTGCCTTCCCAGCAGTTTCTGAACTCCACAGTGCTTTTCCACAACCCTAACTCACACACTGTCCCAGCACCCCACACAACAGCTTTCTGGGACACGAGCTGTACAAGAATGCGAGTCTCTTCAGGTGGGCCCTTGACAGGGGGCCCTCCTGTCCTTCTATCACTGTCCCACATCTGATGGGGGCTTTCCTATGGTTAAAGGCCACAGCCATGGCTTCTTTTATAAATCCTAAAGCAACTGCCCAGGTCGAGATGCACAGCAGACATCCCGAGGGTCCCCTCAAGGAGTACAAGTTGGTCCTACAAAGGATCTGGTTAGAGATTTCCCCAAAACAGATATGAAGACGGCCAACGAGCACATGAAAAGATATTCAACATCATCAGTCACTGGGAAATGCAAATCCAAACTACGTGGAAATACCACTTCATACCCATCAGAAAAGCTGGAATAAAAAGACAGACAATAACAAGTGCTGGAGAGGTTATGGAGAAAGAACCCAGGACTCCCATGGTGGTGATGCACAATGGGGGAGCTGCTTCGGAAAACAGCTGGGAAGTTCCTCAAAAAGCTGAACACAGATTTACACTAACAACCCAGCAATTCTACTCCTGGTTAATTTCCCTAAAGAGAACTGAAAAGGTATGTCCATCCAAGAATTTGTACAAGAATGTTCACCATAGCATTATTTTTAACAGCCAAAAAATGGACACAAGGCAAATGTTCGTCAACCTGTAAATAAAATGTGGTATATCCGTACAAGGCAACCTTATCTACTTAAGGAGATGAAGTGTGGATACATGCTACAACACGAATCGGTCTCAAAAACATTCTGCCAAGTGAAACAGACACAAAAGGTGACAGATTGTGTGCTTCCATTTCTATGAAATGTTCAGAACAGGCATCTCCATAGAGACAATACAGAGGAGGGGCCATCAGCCTTGGGAGAGGGGTGTGGAGAGCGGCTACCAATGGGTAAGGGGGCTTCTTTCTGGTGTGATAAAACTGGACGTGAAACTGGTTCTGGAATTTTTGGTGATGGTTGTACAAAACCTTGTACATACACCAGAAATGACTGACTTGTACACTTGGAAATTGAGGAATTTTATTATTGAGATAGAATGTGAACCTTCTCTCCTTAGAATTATTAAAAGAAACAAAAAAAAGGCTGCCTCGGAAGGGGTGGTTCTCAAACTTGAGAGTGCAGCTGTGCGCGGAGCACTGGTTCAAACACAGGCAGGCGGGGCGCCACCCCTAAGCGTCGGCCTCCGCAGGCCTGGGGCGGGCCTCGGGACTCCGCGTCTCTGACCAGTCCCCGTGCGCCAGGTCTCGCTGGTCTGGAAGCACCTCTGAGAACCCCGGCCTAGAGCGGTGCCTCTCCCCACTCTAGTGTGCCTGCTGGGCACTGCCCAGAGAAGGAACGGCTGGCCAGCGGCTAGGAGGGCTGATGGAGAAGGCCGGTCCTGCTCCGGAGCTGCCCACGTGGTCAGTGAAGCCCATCCCCAGGTGCGGACCCCAGCTCGGCCTCTCCTTCCACCCACCACTCCCACCCTGCCGCTTCCCTCCCACACATGCTGACCCTCCTGTGGAAATAACCTGCTTGCTATCAGTCTGCATCAAGGGAGGAGGCTATCTGTCAAAACATACCAATCACCTGGGCTCTGGTTAAAAAAGATTGTGACTTGAGACATCAGGGCGCAGGTGTGGGGCTCAGCACTGCTGACAGACTCCTAGGAGAAGACCAGGCCAGGGCCTCTGTGATCTGGAGCTGTCTTCTGATGCCACGATGGGAAGCCTCTGCAAGCCAGCAGTCGGGTGTTACATGGAGAAGGTCATCTCACTTTAGAGGTGACGAGAAGGCACTGACATTACCCTGCCCTTGAGATCCAGGCCAAAGAACTGGGTTACGGGTGAGTGTGTTTCAACAACGCCTTTCAGGTACTTCCAGTAGTTAATCCCTTTGGACTGGGCCCAGACCAACATGAGGGGTACTTTCTTCTATGCTCTATTGTTACAGCATGGCTGCGGGGCATCACCTGGGCAAAAGCCAGCCACCTGTGTTGTGCAACCAGCAGACAGGTGGTGACGGAAACCCACGCCACAGCCTGTTCAGGGAACCCGAGACTGAGCGGGCAGGAAGACAAAAAATGCACAAGCGGGGGTTGTGACCACCATCCTTTCCAGCGTCTTCTGCGCTCAGGCTAACTGTGTTCCAAGAGCCAAGGGGCCAGTTGGTGTCTTGTCTCTAAGTCGAGCCTTTCACTAAGGGTTTGGAATCTACTCCGAACTTGCTAGGAGCGCCATAATCTATTTCTTGGTTTTTCTACTAATTCAGGATGGTTTTAGACAAATGGAGGGTGGCAGATCATAAAAAGAGAGGTAAATTGAAACCAAACCTTCAAGATGTTATCATGGAGGGAAACTTCCATGCCATTACACCAAACACCCACTATTCAGGACAAGAATCCGGGGACTGGGTAAACCAGGGCACAGAATTTTGGAAAGAAAGAATAGCCATCCTTGACCCTTATATCACAGAACTGCTTTTTAAACAGTTAACAGGCAGGTGTGTGAAGGAACTGTGAGAGCTGAAGAAAAAGGAAAGACAATAGGAAGTTGTGCTCTTTAATAATGACCCCTTATGAAAAGTTAGGAAACGTGGCAGTATGTCACGCTTGAATGTTACAAGTCTCAAATTCCCATCCGTGTTGTATGTTCAAGAATCTGTCTGGGAAGGACTCTGCTGTGCCTTGAGGGGAGAACATAAAAGAGGAGCAGCAAACCAATCAAACCAATAAAATAAACCTGCTCCAGGACGCCGTGGTCTGTTCTGGGGGAGCAGGTGTAGGTGTTTTAACAGTGTTGTTTGACTTTCACGGTAGTCACGACGAAACAGGGCTGGGAGACAGAGGTAAACCAGGGTAGGAAGAGTCCTTAAAACTGTGGACAGCGACATGGGCACGGCCCCAGGTCACTGCCCAGCTCCTTCCCCAGGCACCTATGATGCACCTGAGGCCAGGAGACACACAGTGAACATCCTTCCACCACTGCTTCCTCTCATTAAAAGGGGGAATGACGGAGAAGTTCCAAAGGCCTAGCCAACTTTAAAGGCCACAGAGCAGAAGCGGTGCATGGCTTTGTCCCTGCCATTTGCTGTCTCTTCTGGGTTGAGATACAAAGCTTCACGGTGCCACCCAAAACCATTCTGTGACCTGGGAGCTCTCTGGAGAAAGCAGTCCTTGCTTATCCTGTTAAACTCTACACTTCATGAAGCAGCAGCAGCTGAAGGACAGATAAGTATTAATCGACACGCAGTTTATTTCCTGTATACTGGAAACCCAGTGATTTCCAAACCTGCTGGAACTTTTTACAGAAATGAACACACGCATCCCAAGGCAAGGTTAAAAAGGATTCCCAGAAACCACCACACAAACACACAAAAAATACAAGAAAATTATCCTGACAAGGGATTTCTCTCCAGTTTCACTGCTTCCCACGAGGAGAACAATTTCATGAGAGCATCATAGTAAAGGAAACAATACATCACCAAAGAGGAAAATCACATCTTTATAATTCCAGATTAGTCCTCAAACAAATTCCACACCTACAGGCTCGATCTGCTCAGAGGCCATGTGACTTCAGTGGGGCTTGCCAGCCCCCTCAGCTATCGACAATTACAGTTGAACAGTGCAATCAGGAGATTTTTTTTTGATACAGAAAGCCCAGACAGCAAAGAACTCTTAAATGACCCTCTCATTTCGTTCATCCGGGAACGTGGAAAACACTGTTTCACAAAGCAGGGATGAGAGCTAATCGCACTGTATAGGGAGCACTGAGCTCTGCTGTCTTTGGAACAGCTGTGTGTTAAGGTGCCTGTGACAGAGATGAGCTATAATTTTCACAAAGGTTTGTATCAGCCAGGAATTAGCAGCAGAAAGGAAGTCCTGCTTGACCCAAGCAGGCACATCCTTCTATTAGGACTTCATCTAAGTTTCCATCGCTTGAGCAAGGCACCCACATTTAATTCAACGCACCGGTTACTTATCCATTAAATGGGTTTCTTACCCATCTCACTGGTTATTTAATTCCTACCCCATGGCTCCCCCAAGAAATAAAAAGTGCACTATAATTATATAAACTCTTAATTAAACTGAAGAATTCAGTGTTGCCATTACCCCGTCAGTAATTCCACTCAATTAGGACAATAGACTTCCATTTATTACTGAACTCCTAATTGCTACTCATTTTCCTGGTTGGTAATTGCCAATCCTATCAGACAATGTGCTTAAAGAAAATTCTGCCATGAAATGATATTTCTCCCAGTCAAAGGAAAGGTGGGATCAGAGAGCCCTTATGTGGTCAGGTGTGAGGTGCTCTGTCCAGCCCCGGACACCTCCGGGCTGGGGATTTTAAGGGCGGATGCTCCCCGGGGTTGGTTCCTGGCGCTGCGATCCACGGGAGACTTACCTACAAACGAACAGCGTATCCAGGTGGCCAGAGAATCCCAAAGCCAAAGCCGAGTTGCAGACAAAAACAAAACCCACGACGCGGTCTCGGGATTTCCAGAAGTTCAGAGTCTCCGGGAAAGCGCCTCTGAGGTCCGCAGGTAGGCGGCATCTGCTGCGCCTCGGCCGCGGGAGAGCCGAGCCGTGGGTCCGAGGGAAGAGGGTGGCGGCCGCGCGGCGTCCTCGCCCGGGCCAGCCTAACCCTCCTCTCCGGGGTGCGGGCACCGAGAGGCCAAGGTCGGGGGAAGCGGGCCCGACAGCGGCTCCGGGAGCGCTCCGGGCAGCGGCCGCGCCGGCCGTCTACCCGCGGCGCAGGGAGGTCTCGGCCCCCGAGAAGCGCGCCGCCCGCCCGCGCCCCTCCCCGGCCCGCGGAAGGCCGCCCGCACTGCTCATGACCGGCTCTGCTAATTAGCCCCGAAGACTGAGACCCGCGGCGGCGCAACCTGACGATTTATGCCGGGCCCGGGGGAGGTCACCCGCGGTGCGCGCGCCGATTGGCTGCGGCGAGCCCGGCGCGCCGGCGCGGCCTGACAGCCTCCAGGCAGAGCGCGTGCACTTTCTGCTGGCTCCGCATCCCGACCCGCTGGGAGGCGAGAGCAGGGCAGGGCAGGGCAGGGCCGGGGTGTGTGTGTTGGGGGGGCGGGGGAGAGGGCCGCCCTGAAGCACCTTGAGGCTCTGGGGCGGGGGGGATCGGCGTGACAGATTGGCTGCCGCTGCTTGGAACCACAAGACTGCCCCACCCACCCAGCCCGGCGGTGTGGAAGAAACGTTCCTTGCCGTTTGTGTGTTTAGACGTTACAGCCTCTACCTGAGTCTTCAGTTGACAATGGGCGCACACCAAGGACACCAGAAAATTCAGGGTCTGAATTTACTCCAATCAACATCACGCACGGTTCAGAGGAGGACACCAGCGATTAAAGGCTGGAATGGCTCCGGAAGGGGAGTGAGTGGGGAAGCCAGGCCGGCCTTGGCTCCTCCCCTCCAGGACTGTCCAAGAGCACAGCAGCTACCCTTTGTGGTTGCCTCCCTTGCACAGCCCTGACCTCAGGGACGCTTCCAGGAAGTCACAGCACAACACTGAATGATGCAGTTAGGTCCACCCCACAACCGAGCAGGTTGGCAGATCAAAGATTATCTCCATCTTATGTATTAAGAAACTGAGGCTTGGCATGGTCCTGAAACCCCCTTGCCCCTGAGCTAGGGTCAGAACAGGCATGCAAACCCAAGCTTCCAATTCGGAGTTTACACCACAACACTTCAATGCTCCTTAACCAAAAAGGTGTGCTGAAGAGACAGAATTCCCAGAGGGAACAGTCAGAAACAAGTGGCCAAAGACACTCCTACAAATAGCATCGACCCCTAAAAGGTGTGGCTTTAATGTCAGCTTCGCACCTCTGCCCACAAAGCCACTTGCAATCATTCTTACTCTCTGTCTCATTTGGCTGGTTCTGGATACGTTTGCCTGCCTGTGTGTGCTCAGTGGTGTCCAACTCTTTGTGACCCTATGGCCTGTAGCCCGCCAGGCCCCTCTGCCATGGAATTTTTCAGGCAAGAATACTGGAGTTGCGCTGCCATTTCCTCCTCTAGGGGATCTTCCTAGCCCAGGGATCGAACTTGGATCTATTGCGTCTCCTGCATTGCAGGCAGATGCTTTACCACTGAACCATCAGGGAAGCCCCTCTGGACATGTTTGGTGGTGGTGGTTTAGTTCTAAGTCGTGTCTGACTCTTGCTACTCCATGGACTGCAGCCTTACAATCTGTCCATGTAAGGCGTTACAGTCTTAACCCCTCTATCCATGGGGTTCTCCAGGCAAGAATACTGGAGTGGGTTGCGGGTTGCCATTTCCTTCTCCAGAGGATCTTCCCGACCCAGGAACTGAACCCAGGTCTCCTGCACTGCAGGCAGATTCTTTACCAACTGAGCTCTATGTTCATCCTTCACCAAAGTCGGTGCACTCACCCACCCCTTCACCCACTCTGCTCACTGTTTCTAGTCCGCCCTTTGCAACTTCCATCCATAGAAGCAGCAGCTAGAGAGGGTTTTCTTGTACCTCTCTGTGGTCCTTGAATGCACAGTCAAGAGGTGCTCCTGCCTGGGTGCCTTGTGTTTGGAACTTGAATTTGCAGCGCTCAGCATCTGAGCCGTCCTGTCAGGTTACCAAGCAGGGATCAAGGCCTGAGAACCAGGGCTGTCAAAGGACAGGTTCTCAAAGCGTGGTCAGATGTGTAAATTCCTGGCTCAACTCCAGGTCTACTGAGTCAGAAACCTCGGGTGGGGGGGGGGCACCAGCAATCTGTTTCTGCAGGCCCTCCCGGTGATTCTGGTGCACACTCAAGTCTGAGAACTACTGCCAGAAAGAGCTGCTTCCTGTGGTCCTGTGAGCGAGGACAGAGCGGAGGCCATGGTCAAGGTGCCGCAGTAGGCACTGAGTGTGAAGAAGTGCCTGCCCTCCCCTCGGCCACAGTCACAGCCCTTCAAGGGAGGATTCTGGAAGGAGGGGGCAGAGCTGGGGCCTGGGGCACTTTTCCCCTTCTAAGGATCACCAGTCTCACCCCATCCTCCTCCTTTCATTTTGACATGGGGGGTCACAGCATTGCGGGCGGCCTGGGCTGCCATGTTCTGAGACGTCACTGGAGTGGGTAGTCATTCGCTTCTCCAAGGGATCTTCCCGACTCAGGGATAGAAGCTGGGTATCCTGCATTGCAGGCAGATTCTTTACCATCAGAACCACCAGGGAAACCCAATTTATAGATGAGAAAATGGAATTATAAACATGTCCAAACCCCTGTCCAAGGTCACAGAGCTTGCGAGGGGCAGAGCTGGATTCAGACCCAGGCAGTTTGGCTTCAGAACCCAAGCCCCTAAACCTAACGCTATTGCCCATGCCGAAATGTTTAGGGAAATAGGAAGGTTCTGCCCTTTCCTTGGAGTTTCATACTGAACAAGCAATACAAATGTGAGAAAAAATCAGTGGCACATGTGAGTCTTTTGTCTTATTGTGTGTTGGATTTTCTGTTACCAGTGTGCATATATTACATTTGAAACACAAAATTTTTAATTGTCATTATTTTTACAGGCTGTAATTTCTGTTGAGGACTCAGCCATAAGGTGATGTGTGAACTCCCAGGAGACCTACAGGTTTATTTCTTCGTGCTTGGTGGCTGCACAGTTTCTGAGAGCTGTGCCAACGGTGGCAGCAGCAGCTAAGCTGAGGGGTGGGGGGATTACCTGCTCGCAGCCAGGTCCATGTGAGAGAAGTGTGTGGACTAGGAAGCATGCTACTGCCAGGAACAAAGAAAGGCTTCCTTTCAAAGGTGAGCTAGTGTGGATCTTGACTCTATTCTACCCCCAGCAATGGGTAACAGCATGTGCTGTGAACCCAAAGGGAAGTGGGGGACCTCCCTGGCGGTCCAGTGGTTAAGACTCCATTTCCACTGCAGGGGGTATGGGTTCTAACCCTGGTTGGTGAAGATCCTGCATGCCATGCAGAGCAGCCAAAAAAACCCCAAACAACAACAACAAAAAACCCATAAATAGAATGGTTATTTCTTTAAAAAAAAAAAAAAAAAAGCTCCTAAGTGGACACAAGTGAATTAGGTCTCTCCTACATACCTGGTAAGCCCTGGCACCAGACGGTCCTAAGCTGCACCCAATCTTCCTAATTTGCCTTGGAACTCCTACCGATCCACCAAGGGGGGAGGGTGTGGGAAGGGCAGGTGGTCTCACTCTTGTTTTCTGAGGTTTACAGAAGCAGAGACACCTGTTCAAGTCATAGCTGGGGGCAGGCCAGGACTAGAGGGCTTCTCAGGTGGCGCTAGAGGTAAAGAACCCACGTGCCAATGCAAGAGATGTAAGAAACGCGAGTTCAATCCGGGGTGAGGAAGATCCCTTGGAGGAAGGCATGGCAACCCACTCCAGTCTTCTTGTTGGGATAATCCTATGGACAGAGAAGCCTGGTAGGCTATAGTCCATTGGGTGGCAGAGTCAGATGCTACTGAAGCGACTTAGCACACACAGGACTAGAACTCACAGCTCCCAAGTCTTAGTTCAGTGCTGGCTTGCCACCAACCCCATGTTGCCTATACAGGTACATTTGTAAATCTGGATGCTGAAACATTAGCTACAATTCCCTTTAACTCCAGCATGTTACAGAAAACCAATTTAGCAGGCACTCTACCTATTCAAAGTGATATAAATTTCTATACAATGGAACTAAACTTAAGAGTTCCTTGAGAAAAGCTATAGTCAGGGAGGAAAGCTACATTTTACAAACTACTTTTTGCTTAACAGCGAAGTTTTACAGCCTCTGCTACGTGTGTTACAACTGGAAAATCTGTTCTGTTTGGTTGATAACTCAAGAGCTGACTTCTACATTCCTGCCACACTGTGGGAGATTCCCACATGGAAGGAGAGAACACTCTCTCGTGTTTAGTTACAAGGCCTTCTAGTGTATGTATGACTTCACAGAAATTTCTTTTCTGTCATAAAATATAAAAGTATGATGACTGGCTCAAAGGTCTGGGGTGACGAGCACAGGGACAAGGAAGTTACCTTCCTGGTGACTCAGCTGATAAAGAATCTGCCTGCTAATGCAGGAGACCAGGGTTCGATCCCTGGGTCGGGAAGATCCCCTGGAGAAGGGAATGGCTACCCACTCCAGTATTCTTGCCTGGAGAATTCCATGGACAGAGAAGCCTGGTGGGCTACAGTCGGCGGGGTCACAAAGAATAGGACATGACTGAGCAACTAACACTTTTCCTTTCTCCTTTCACTCCAGCAATGCCGCCTTGCTCTTCAGAGCAAGTCTGCATAGCAGCCACCATTACTATGTGGATCTAAAGAGTCCTTAAAACAAAGGATCGGTGCGGCCCCAAGAAGTTCAGATGCCTCAGGGAGGCGGGAGAGGGTAGGAACAAGGAATTTAGACCCAGAAAGATCTTCGTTCTGAGGCCCACTCAGCCACCAGCCCAGCACACAGCTATCACTCGGCTCCCTGGCCTTCCTGTCCTGTGATGGACGAGAGCCCCGTGGCCACCTGCAGGCCCTGGGACGGCAGTGCGGCCAGCGCCCCAGAGCACGGCCCTTGAGCCAGAGGGGCCTGTCAGTACTTCTTTGGGCCCACTATTCCCTTGTTTTGGGGACTCTTCAGGTACACAGATGGAAAACATGCTCCTGGCCACTGTTCTGTGAGGTTACTGTTTACCTGAGAACACAGAGATTTGGACGCAAGTTCAGCGCACGGTTTGAACACGTCAGTGGCAGGGGCCCTGGGCCTTGCCGTCCTTGCCAGAAGGGAAAGCAGTGTTTCTAGGCTCTGTGCTGGGATTGGTGCCGGAGGTAGCCGGAGAGGAAGAGGATGCTTTTATGGCAGGTTTTGTCACTAGGCCTGAGAATAACTCAGGTTCCCCCTCCCCGCTTTGGGGGATGAGGTAAGTAACAGAAACTGAACAGAAACCACTGGTCATATCCCCACGACTTAGGTCACTAGTTTTCAACGGGGCTTTCATGCCATGGGCTGGTTTCTGCCTCCTCTCCCCATGAGCCCAGGCAAGCCCTTGCTTCCCCGCCACGGTCTATCCATGCAGCCCCGCTTCTCCCTGCTGGGCAAGCCTGGTCTATTAGTGCCCACATGGGAAGAGGGGGCGGAGGAAATCCAGCCCCCGGACCCACCCTCCACGCTAGTGGAAGGCCCAGCTCACATCCAGCAGTGCACGCTGCAGAGGCCACGGCTCCACCACCGCTGGGCGGCTGGCGCCCAAGGAAGAGGCCCCCCACTGGGTGAATGCCCGCCTTTTTATGCCTCTTAACAGTTGCCTCCTCAGGAGGAGATGCCCTGAAGGGACTTTGGAGGACATGGGGTATCTGACAAACGTTTCAAAGTCAGTGCTTCACTTTCAGTGAACATCAGCTTCGTAACCCCTGACATAGAGACTGGAGTCTGAATATGCTTAGATCTCAGAATGGAAGGGTTTCTAAAGAAAAACTCCAGAAATACCCGAATTCAGATGTTTTAAAAAAGAAAAAAAAAAATGTGTAAGAATCAAGAACAAAGCCAGTGAAAGCAGAGGGAGTGAATAACCTTTCATTTCAAGCCGGTTTCCCCACTCGAGACAGTCATGATCTGCGCGGGACTATTTGATGCAAATGCCTCTCAGAAAAGAGCCAGTGGATAATAGATAAAAAGATTATCTGTGACATTATGAAAAATGAAAGTTTAAAAATGGCTACAAGTCCCATAAAAAATAAAAATCCTAAACTTTGTTCAGTCTTGTTGAGAGGCAATAGCGGAACTGTTTGGTTCAGCCCCTGGGGTCTCTGCCTCTCCGCCATTGTTCCAATGCCTTCCACCAGCTCATCAGTTTTCAAACCTCTTTCCTGCTGTTTCCTCTTTGCTGGACACACAAGGCCCAAGAAGCTATCAGAGGCCCCGTTTCCTTTCCCTAACTCTGGTGCTGGAAATTCAGGTGCTACAGCCCCCGCCCGCTCTCCCCCCTCCCCGCAGCCCCCCTCTGCGCTAAACCACCGCTGTGCACTTGATTTAACAGGTGAATTACAGATTCAAGGCATGGGCCCCCAGGGCAGGAGAGAGTCTGATTTTTGTCCAGGTCTCTCTTGATTGGCTCAGCATGGAAGTCTTTCATTTAATGGGTCGGGTCCTGCTGAGAACACCTCTGCTGGCACCACACCGAGTTCTTTCTTCGCTGAAGAGAGGAGCAGAGATCCTAAGGAGAGATTTTCCATCTTCCAGATTTCTAGTGTGCTCACTAGGTATCATTCTTTTTAAACAGAGCATCACGGGAGTAACCCAAGGCTCCAGGAAACATGGGATTCATCTGACCGGCCACCTTTGATCTCAGAGTTGGCCGGGGTGTGGAAGAACCGATGTGAACACCTAGGCTACAGACATGTGCCTCTGTCTCCCACCCAGGGAGGAGGCAGCCTGGTGCTGCCGTTCAGCAGGAAGGTCGAGAGATGGACTCCCTGCTTCCGTTTCCAGATCCAGTGCCTGCTGACTTAGAGTATGTTTCAGTGCCTGAACTCCTCCATTTGAAAAACAAATACAGAAGATTATTAGACAGAAAGACATATGACACTGCTGGTCTGTTTTGGGAATACCAAGCCTGGCATGCTGCAGTCCACAGGGTCGCAAAGAGTCGGACACAACTGAGCGACTGAACTGAAGATGATTAGATTGTGCCATGTAAAACTGCCAGTATTATGAGCCACGAAAATTTGCCAACATGGCGATTTCTCTTTTTTCAGAATAAAAAAATGGCAATTTCATGTGACTCATCCAAACACCTCCTTCAGAGGAATAAGAGCAAAAAGCCAGATGAAGCGCTTGACCCACATGCCTGGCACGCACTGTTCCATGAAGTTTAGCTCCTGCTGCCACCGTCAAGAGGCTCAGATCAGTCTCTCACTGAACTGTGGGGCGCTGTACCAGGCGTCCAAAAGAAAAACACCCAAATCCGTTGCCTGCTTGCCAAGGACCACCTGCCCGTGTGAGAGAGTGCTTTATTGCTATTGTTCAGTCACTAAGTCGGGGCCGACTCTTTGCGACCCCATGAACTGCAGCACACCAGGCTTCTCTGTCCTTCACTATCTTTTTGAGTTTGCTCAAACTCACGTCCATTGAGTCAGTGATGCCATCCAACCACCTCATCCTCTGCTGTCCCCTTCTCCTCCTTCCTTCAATCTTTCCCAGCACCAGGGCCTTTTCTACTGAGTCAGTTCTTCACATCAGTTGGCTGAAGTATTGGAGCTTCAGCTTCAGTATCAGCCCTTCCAATGAATATTCAAGGTTGGTTTCCTTTAGGCTGGACTGGTTTGACCTTGCAGTCCAAGCGACTCTCATGAGTCTTCTCCAGCACCACAGTTCAAAAGCATGAATTCTTTGGGGAAAGCTTTGAGCACAGTAAAATACTATGGAAATCCACAGAACCCCATCAATGACCTGAACACCCTTCCTGCCAGTCAGTCTAGCTGTTTCCACAGCAGCACCAGGACCGAGAAGAGCTGACCTGTCAGGGCTCTCCACTGCTGCTCCCAGCAGCATCTTAATTACCCTGCCCTGAGCTCACTGGTAATCCGGTTTTCTTTCTACTCTCCACTGGTGATTGGTGCACCCCTCAGACGTGAAGTAGTGCTCAACTGGGCATTTGCTCAGTAAATAAACTGGAGCCAAAAAGAGTATCAGAGGAGTCAGTGATTGTGGCTTCCCTATGAAAAAGAAAAACATGGACCCTGAGCTTATGCAATACCTTCAGAAGCCCAGTGTGGACTCTAAGTGAGAACCTACACGCATCCCGGGTTGGGCTGGGCCAGCCCTCTGTCCTGTGAAGTGACAGCAGAGCCCAGGAGACAGGAAAACCCACAGTCATCACCACAGCACACGCCTGGCCTGGATGTGGGACCTGGCGTTTGAGAGGTGCTCTGGGCCTGCGCTAACACAGATCTCCTGCCTCTGTCCTTCCTCGGAGGCCGGCTCTGGTGTGCTATCTGCTTTGGCTGCAGGCTCAGCCTGCACCCCCTGGCTGGCCCCACCCAGATGCCGCCTTATTCTGGCTGTGTCTTGGCATTAAGATGCATAACCAGCTTATCAAGGGCTCTCTTCCCCTCCCAAATTGCATTTGACCAGTTTCATTTCTGCCTGAAATTAAAACACAGAACTTATCAATCCCAGGCTGTCACAGCATGAATGAAACCCTAGAAATAAATCCAGTCTAATGACAGAGCGATCCGGAGACCTCAGTAGGGAAACAAGATACTTTGTTTAATAATTATCAGCCTCTTTCAGGGCCTGTCTGCCAAAGCAGTGGTGTCAGAAGCAGCAGAGAGAATTTTTTTTTTCCACAGATTTCATCCTGCGAAAGACTGAAGCCATTTCCAACCAGACTGGACGCTTTTGATTTACATTTCTGATATTAAATGCAGAGCGGCTGTCTGCATTTATGCTACAAGGCATTACTTCAGTGCGAAGAACTCGGGTGGTGGCAGGACTCCAGTTTACTAATGAACAAGCTTATCTGGAGGAAAACAGCTTTTTACACCGTAACAAACAATGCACACCTCTTAGATAACAAATTCAATGGCAGAAAAATATAGCATTGTACGCGTCATAGTCCCATAATTTAATGGAGGCACTTGCAGCATTAGTGGTTTACATTAATTTTTAAAATTAATTTTGTTTGGCCCGCAGGGAAAATATTTTCCTTTTTGTGTCTGATATCCCGCAGCTCATTAACACTGCTTACTGCGGCTCTACAAGACTATCCATAATCGTCCACTTGGTAGCCAGAGGCCATTTTTAAAACAAAAAAGCTGGAAGAGGGTAGAGAGCAGGCTTTTCTGCTTCCTTCTACAAAGACCCCTCTTCCAGCTTGACACAGCGCTTGGCATCCATGGAAGCAGGGGCCTCTGCAGGCCTTCTGGGCTGGGCGGGTCCAGGTGTCAGCACTCGTGGGGGCCACTGGGCGCCTCTGGCTGAGTCAAGAGGCTCTTTCTTCTGCTGGTCACCATCACTCCCCGCAGAGCAATGGCATCCAGACCTCATGATGCTCAGGATTACCTGGGCAGCTTTTTCAGAGATACAGATGACTAGGCCTCACCTGACACCCAGGAATCCTTTCCTCTTGCCTCTCTTCCCTTCCCATGAAGGGGTTAACTACTGGCTACCAAGAAAACAAGCCCCCCTCCCCGCCTCTGCCTGGGGCACGGAGACAGGGAATTCACTGCTAATCACTTCGGTTGTGATTTCTGATTTCAACTGGCAGCAAAGAGAATTGAACCAGAGTCCCCTGAGAGCAGCCAGCTCCATGAGGCAGACCTTGAGCTTGTTAAGCTGTGGTGCTGCCATGCGATTATCAATTTTAAATTAATCTCCCCAGTCTCTTTAAAGTGGTTGCTAAAAATATAATCTCTGGGATATCTTACCGTAAGACTTAACTAAAGGGAAAAATCTGGATAATAATTAAGTGCTTCTCTCTGTCTAAGCTTTCTGTAAAACGTTTCTGGAGACCTGGCTAAGCTGCTGGCAGTAGGAAGGCCAGCCAGGGGCAGGGGCAAGGTCTGAGTGAGGTGGTTCATAAGTTACCCCACTCTCTCCAAATAAAACTTATTTGGACAAAAGGTGAAGATACAATGCAACACTGTTTTAAAACATTTCCTTCTCTATTTTTTAACCTAAAGAGTTTTGGGAGGGAGGGCCAGAAAAAATTGTCTAGACACACTTTTGCTAAGCTCATGAGGGAGCTGTTATGAATGGGCTTTAGAGGGACATAATCTAGGTTATATATAGAGCAGGTTTTGTTAAAGGCGGCAACGTGGTGCAACAGTCTAAACAAAGGTGAAAGGAGTTCTTATGTGTAAGACAGGGGTTCTCCACGGAACATCTCTGGCCCTACAGAAGACTCCAGTCAAGAGCAGACATGGGACATCCGTGGAAGTGGTTAAGAATCTGCCTTCCAATGCAGGGACTGTGGGATCGATCCCTGGTTGGGGAACTAAGATCATAGAAGCTGAGGGGCAACTAAGCCTTCGTGCCACAACTACTGAGCCTGGGAGCCTCAACTGGAGAGAATCCCGTGTGCCACAGTGAGGATCCTGCCTGCTGCAACTAAGACCCAACACAGCAAATAAATATTAAAAACACACAGAAAAGAGCTGACATAGTTTCTGGCCTGGATGGAAAGGGAGTTTGGTGGGGAATGAATACATGCATATATATGGCTGAGTCCCTCTACGGTGCACCTGAAACTATCACAACATTGTTAATCGGCTATATTCCAGGATGAAATAAAAAGTTAAAATAATTATAGGAACATTAGGAAGAAAAAAAAAGAGCAGACACAGTTTCTAAAAGTCACTAAGAACGATAAAGAAGAAAACAGACAAGAATTCATTAACAAACCCCGAGCTAGTGGTAAAGAACCTGCTTGCCAACGCAGGAGAAGCAAGAGATGCAGATTCAATTCCTGAAGAAGGAAATGGCAACCCACTCCAGTATTCTTGCTTGGAGAATCCCCATGGACAGAGGAGCCTGGCGGGCTGCAGTCCATGGGGCAGCAGAGTTGGACACGACCGAGTGCTGAACAACAACTGCAGCTTTTTGCCAGAAGAAAAGATGCTTCTAGACCTGGAAGCAAGCCTCCAATTTCCCCCTGGGGGGTGGGGGGACACTCTGTGCTAGTCTTCCTCTCCCTGGCTCCTGACCTGCCTATGCTTTTGGGCAGTGTGGTGGGGAAACTGGACCACCCACCAAGCAAAAGCACGCAGACAAACACATGTACTTTCCATGAGTGGCCACAAGCATTCGAGAGCCCAGCCCTGAGAGGGCGCAGGAGGAAGGCCTCTGCCGGGCCTAGAGAGGGCACTTTGTAAGCCAGCTGGGGCAGGAGAATGGGAAGAAGGGGATTCAGGAAAGGATGTGTGTGTGCGTGCTCAGCCACTGAGTCATGTTGACTCCATGACCCACGGACGGTAGCCTGCCAAGTTCCTCTGTCCATGGACTCTTCCAGGTAAGAATACTGGAGTAGGTTGCCATTTCCTACTCCAGGGGATCTTCCTGACCTAGGGATTGAACCTGTGTCTCTTGAGGCTCCTTCACTGGCAGGTGGATTCTTTACCACTGAGCTACCTGGTGACAGATCTGATAAAGGCCAAGAAGATGGACTTTTGTAAGACTTTCATACAGCCACTCTCTGCCTTCTTTTAATGATAAGCATAAAGAAAACTCTGAAGTTTGTAAAACTCTATTAATTCTATAACTTCCTTTCTTCAGTAAAAACAAAGGATGAAGTAACTCATTACCTGTACTACCAACAAGATGTGTGACCTTGAGAAAGCAACATCTGTAGGCTTCCATGGTGAAAGGCGGGGGCTAGATAAGACAAGTTCTAAAATTCTCATATTCATTATTTTGGGTAAAAACAAATGTTTCTATACATAAGCCAAAGCTCAGTTTTAGTGCCACCTTTGACCAAGTGATAAAAAATTAGAATGGAGAAACTTTACAATAGACACATGATACAAACAATATAAAATACAAGGCCTTGAAGAATAAGCCAATTACACCGTATCAGAAAGTTGCCTGAAGAAAAATAGAATAAGAGTGATTGGAAAGTATTTTTTACACAAGTGGAAGTTTCCCCAAACCACTGCTGAGTGAAAATATGGTCCTTTGGCGCTCAGGGTCCACCTCTGTCTCTTTAGGCTCTGGGTGGTTAGGTAGTCAGGAAGGTGAATGAATCTGGTGACAAAAAGCGTGCCTCTTAAGAAATGGCTTGGGCATATTTAATCTTTGCCAGAGTAGTGCCTCTTGACTTTTTCTGTTGTTGTTGTTACAGATCTACTCAAAAATCTGATGAAAAGATATGGACCTTCTTCTGAAGCAGATGTACAAGTGTACAAATAAATAAAACTTGAAATCCACTTTTGACTCTTGGGCTCCTTAAAGCTTATCCACAGACCCCATAGTGATGGATTAATTACAGATCAAGCTCCCTGTCTTAGGCCTAGACCCTGGAACATCTATTAACTCTCCCATTTGCCTGGAAGTTCTTAGTGTTCCCATTTTCTCAAGAAGAAATTTATTTTTCAATTAAAAAATAACCTGATTCTCCCCACACACGCCAGCAATTCTTCAGGGAGTTTGGCGTGTTTGGCTAGAGAGCAAGGTCGACAAACAGAAGACCTGCAGTTGTAGCCCTGAGGGCCAAAGCACCTTCGGGGTAGGGCTTATATCCTAAAGCTTAATTTGGAACCCTTTTCCCACAGGAAACAATTCCTCCTGGCTAATAAGTAGGCGGTCCCTACCCCATTAGAGATCGCCTCTTTCTGACCTACTTCACCCACCTCTTTGACCTGCTCTCCTTCCTGAAGAACTAACAGGCCATGTGGTACCCAGTGAGGGCAAGGGCAGGCAGGAAGCAGCCTCCTGGGCTGTCGATGAGGCTGGGCAGCACACCTACCCCACTCCCATTCAGCAGGCAGCCCAGTGGCTCCCCAGAGCACTTCTGCATAGCCAAAGGTCAGTATGAAACCAGCCTGGCTTCCAGCGCTCAAACTCCGCTTTTCTCTGAGTTGCGAGAGTGAACCTGTCAAGTATGTCCACTCTAATTGGCACTGGGCTGCAGGTGGCTACAAGACCGAAATGTGCTTTGAGGCCCGATACATTTTAGAGAGGATGATTCCACCAAGCCACTGTTGGTTATTTTCGAAGGCTCTATGATGGGAATACCCAGGTCACTAAAATCCTTGATCCTGGTGTAAAAGGCATCTCGGAGTCCATCATGCTAACAACCAGCTTCACGGCAGTTGGTCATCCTCTATGATCTTCCTGCTTCTTCCGGGCTGATTATGAATCATATCTGATGAGAGAAATGGTGCCTTCAGGGCAGCTTTGCCCTAGTTCCCAACCCAGCCAATTTCTCAACTAAATAGGCCCAAACACCTCTCCTCAACCAAGTGACAAACAAGGCAACTAAATCAGTGGAACTGTGAATTCAATCATTTAGCCTGAGTCAAGAGAGCCCTACAAGATGGATTCTATGACATTAAAGAGCTTGACTCATGTCAGGAGAAAGCAGTCTACAGACCACTGGAAGAAGAGCTTGAAAAAATGATGTAGTGATTGCATCTATTCTGCCCTATGAGCTTCCCTGGTGGCTCAGTGGTAAAGAACTTGCCTGCCAATTCAGGACACACAGGTTCGATCTCTGGTCTGGGAAGATCGCTGGAGAAGGAAATGGCAACCTACTCTAGTATTCTTGCCTGGAAAATCCCACGGACAGAGAAGCCTGGTGGGCTACAGTTCATGGGGTTGTAACCAGTTGGACACAACTTAGTGACTGAACAATAACAATACTCTGCCCTATCCCTGGACATCTGAAACTCATGTCTCCAATGCTTATGAAGAGGTGATGGGATGTTCCATCAGCAAATATGCAAGCGAGACTGCTGACTTGATTTCTAATGAGCTAAGGCAAAGAAGAAGAAACAAGACCACATTGATTTGCATTAGGAAACTACCCAGGGAGAAAAATTCCATTGTCTCAAGAAAAAAAATCCTTAAGAGCCAAGCTATTTATCTCAATTGAATCTGGATTATTATTTGAAAAGATTAAGATCTGCTAACATGACATCTGGGCTTCCCAGGTGGCGCTCTTGGTAAAGAACCTGCCTGCCAATGCAGGAGACATTAAGAGATGTGGGTTTGATCCCTGGGTTGGGAAGATCCCCTGACGGAGGGCATGGCAACCCACTCCAGTATTCTTGCCTGGAGAATCCCATGGACAGAGGCGTCTGGTGGGCTACAGTCCACAGGGTCACAAAGAATATGACAAAACTGAAGTGACTTAGCATACACACACAACATGACTTTTATTAAGACTGCATACAAAGATAGCAAACTTGCCAAATTTGATTTTTCTAAAATGTTCCTTTTTAAAAACAAGAAAAGAGAATATACTGAAGGAGTCTTAATACTGCAGGAGTCTTAAATGTGTTGGTCTGGCACTGGCTAACAACATCCTTGACCAAATAAATACCTGAGGGAAAAATACTGGGCTGTCCAAAAAGTTCATTAGGTTGCAACATCTTACAGAAAAACCTGAGTGAACTTTTTGACCAACCCAATAACTTACCTGGAGGGTATGTCTCAATAAAGCAGGCTTTATTTTAAAAAACTGAATCAAAATAACACAGTTAACTATAGATAAGAACAATTTGGTAAGTCTGACTATGGAACAGCTTTATTTCCTAATTCAGAAACAAGGAAACGCAATGAAGAAGAGGGTTCTTTTTTTTTTTTTTAACTTTATAATTAATTCAATGGGAAATCTAGAAGAAGCTAACTTTTTACCAGTGCTTTGCTTAACTAACGACAGTTGGAAGAAAAATAACTACTTCAGCAAGATGAGGCAAAAAGTGTTCTGGACTCAAGAGTAAGAACACTTGATCTCCAGTGTCACCCCCATCTTAGGTGACTTCATCTGTCAAAAGAGGGAAAGGTACAAGGCTAATACTTCCTCCTGTTCGAGCCACACCCCTGGCAGACATCACTAATCAATCCAGCCCTTTATTCCTTCTTGGTTCAGAGCGCTCAACATGGTACTCCAAGCTGCTACCTAATAGTTGAGAGACAGCACGGCAACTGAAATTTATCCATCAGCTCTACACAGGATGAGCTTTAAGGCTTAATTAGCTTCACATTTCCAGGATATCATCTGTAAATCATTTTTATATCCTACTAGAAGTCCACTGAGGGCAAAACATATATGGACAAGAGTGTTTTACGAGCTTACCATAGCGGGGGAAAAGGTATGCTCTTAAACTAAGCAATTCTCACCACAGCTGAGGCCGTACATCAGTTGTGTATCAACCCAACTGATAAACCCAAAGTACCAATAGTCTCAAACAAGTCAGTATCAACTTATCAGTTAGGCAGCCAGACCTAAGGCAGTAGTGTAGTGTATCACTTACCCTGCCTTGGACCATAACAGGGTTTAAAGTAGCTTCGAAAGTTAATGGGGAAAAAACATTTAAAAAATTATTGGCAGATAGATGAGAAGGAAAAAAGAAGCAAGGTAGTATGCATCGTAAAGGTAAGAGTGACGTTTGCCTGTCACTTATTTACAACAGGTAGGCCACAGAGCTGACTCAAGGCCTCCAGCAGCAACTGTGAAGAGGTTGGTCGGCTCAGCCACGTGGCTCACAGGGCCACCAGATAAACAGCAAGTGACTATTCAGAAGAAGTCAACTCTTCCTGACTCTACAGCCGGAGTGCTATTTCTCTGAAGAGATCTACATGAAGAAAACACGTGTAAGTTTTAGTAGCCAGTAGCTCACTTGCGTCCTACTTTTTATGACCCTATGGACTGTAGCCCACCAGGCTCCTCTGTCCATGGAATTCTCTAGGCAAGCATACTGGAGTGGCTTCTCTTCTCCAGGGGGTCTTGCTAATCTAGGGTCAAACCTGAGTGTCTCGCCTTGCAGGTGGGCTCTTTACCATCTGAGCCACCAGGGAAGCCTGAAAGCAGCAAACAACACACTAAACATTTTTCCACTCATTCGTTTAAAAGTCCCAGCACTGAGTGTCACACACCACTGGGTCCTCCTGCGGGGTTTCTGGGGAGGAGAATGCAGGGAAGGAGAATGCTGTGGTTCTCCAGAGGACCTCGAGAAATATTTCCCACACTATAGTCCATGGGACCCATGAAATGGTAGTAGGTTTTCTATGGCCAACCCTGTTTGGTAAACACAGCCCACTATTCCCACAGCCACCCTCACCTGTCAAAATAAATTTGCTTACCATGATCTCACCCAATAATTCTAAGCAAACTCCTTTATTTCAGGGACACATTAATTACTTCATGGCAAATATATGGGGATAAAATGGAAACAGTGACAGACTTTATTTTCTTGAGGTCCAAAATCACGGTGGATGGTGACTGCAAGCATGAAATTAAAAGAGGCTTGCTCCTTGGAAGAAAAGCTATAACAAGCCTAGACAGCATATTAAAAAGCAGAGGTATCACTTTGCTGACAAGGGTCCCTACAGTCAAAGCTATGGTTTTTCCAGTAGTCATATACGAATATGAGAGTTGGACCATAAAGAAGGCTGAGTGCTGAAGAACTGATGCTTTCGAATTGTGGTGGTGGAAAAGACTCTTGAGAGTCCCTTGGATAGCAAGGAGATCAAACCAGTCAATCCTAAAGGAAATCAACCCTAAATATTCACTAGAAGGACTGATGTTGAAGCTGAAGCTCCAGTTTTTTGGCCACCTGATGCAAAGAGCTGACTCACTGGAAAAGACCCTGATGCTAGGAAAGATTGAGGGCAGAAGGAGAAGAAAAGAGGAAGTGAGAAAGAGGATGAGATGATTGGATGGCATCACTCACTCAATGGACATGAGTTTGAGCAAACTCAGAAAGATAGTGAAGGTCTGGGAAGCTTGATGTGCTGCAGTCCATGGGGTTGCAAAAAGCTGGACATGACTGAGTAACTGAACAACAACAACAATAATACTTATTACTATCTTACGAGAAGAGTATTCCAGGGAACATTTCAGAAGGTGCCAATCTAGAGGGAAAGGACTGCATATCTTTTTGAGATCCTTTTAAAATGTAGCTTCTCTCCATGAGGTTGAGAGAGCTGCAGGCAATGAGTCTGAAAGGCATTTCCTGGTGACTCCCTGAAAGAAAGTGAAAGTTACTTAGTCATGTCCAATTCTTTGTGACCCCATGGACTGCAGCCATCTGAGCCACCAGGGAAGTCCCAGGTGACTCCCTGGGAGGCGTCAATCCTCAGTCTCCACTGTGTGCTTGAGAGTGCATGTATACGAACAGATTGAGATTCTGAACGAAGTAAGTGCAACCTTCAACTGTTCAAGTTTCACAATATCCGTCCTTCATCCTGCAACATGGAAGTGCTGATATGGGCCAAGGGCAAAATGGAGTCTTCAAGGTCAAAGGGATCACAATGTAAGAATGAAAGATGTGTGTGTTTCGGGGGGGTGGTGGTGGTAAGGGGTTATGACAGAGCTGAGGCTGGCAGTCCCCCACCCCACCCCACCCCACCCCACCCCACCCCACCCAGATCTCATGGATTACCTCTTTGACCTACTTCTTTGTAACTCAGAGGGTTCAGAGGAGAGTGGGCCATGGAGGCAAGCTCTAGCCCAAGCATTGTACTTTGGGGCAAGAGGGGCCGCTGAGGTTGACTCTCAATCCAGTAGGAGATCAGGCTGCAATTTGTTAATAAAATCTGTCCATCATCTGCCTAGAGAACCCCCTGTAAACCTAGGAGGCCAATTAAAGATCTGGATCCCAAGATACAACTTTTCCTGGAAACCCAGCTAACTGGAGTCTTGTAAATCCATGAAGCACTGACTATATATATGAAGAACAGCAACAGACCAGGTAACTGGGGACACCTCTGCTGCCTGTCTCCAAAAGGAATGACTACTCCCAACCTGAAACTTGAAAATAAACCATCTACCCAATCGCAATAAACCCAACTCATGATGAGAGGGCCAGCGGACTT
>ML660781.1:2736206-2844103 GCA_007570785.1 Antilocapra americana
GGGCACCAGTGAAGATCCAGTGCAGACAAAAATAAAAAATAAAAAAATCTCTGAAGCTGCTATCATTCAGCTCATCATAGATGAGCCACTCGGTTACTCTCAGAGAGTTATCTGCCCCACTCCATAGTTCCAGGGGGCCTTCAATCTCAAGTTTGTTCATGGTCAAACTTAACCTCCTTCCCCAAATCTTTTAGTTGAGAGGATCTGAACATGCTGATAATGATGTCAAATACCTGACGTGTATTTACACTCTCATTCTACAAATATTTATTGAGGATGTACACTGGGTTTACTAGCTGTTTACAACCTTTACTTGTCGTTCGAAAGGTTCTCCAGGGTAAGAGGAGAGGAGATGCAGCAAAAATAGCTTGCTTGTGCTGGGTTCACTCGGGACAGGGGTGCACGGCCTGAGGGAAGGGCAGATGGAGGGAGCCCGCAGACTGAGGCTTACTCTCAAGGGCCCAGAGAGCTCTTGAGCCCTCCTGAAACCGAACTTGGTCATTAAGTCAATAAAGTGTAGAGAGCGAAAGAGGAGATCAGAGGGGAGATGGGAACATGACACTTTCACAGCAGAGAGGGAAGGCAATGTGGAGGAAGGCAGAAGAGAGCAAGACCTTGGAAAGGAATGGGCGATCCGGCTATGTCCCTGCAGGAGAAGAGAGAGGTTGTGGGGGAAGGAGAGGCAGGTGAGGGGGTGGGTGGTGGTCATGAAGGGAACCGGAGGGAGGACAGCAGACAGGAGGGGCTTGGGACGGAGCAGATCTGGTAGGCGGATAAAGGTAAGATTCTCGGTGAAGACAAGATTCAAGGTTCACTGGATATGAAGTCAGCGGATCACCCTGTGACAACAGGCTTCTCAGGGTCCAAATTCTCCTCTTGCAAGTCTGATATGAAGCACGAGGAACAAAGTCAGGCTTCAGGCAAGGTGCTGGGTGAGGGAGGACCCCGGAGAATGGAGTCCCTGTAGATGAGGCCCCATCACTTGAGCCAACAGTGAGGACCGGCCGCCGCAGGTAGGACTGAGCAGGGATTTCAGAAAACCCTGTGTGAGCCATGACTCGGCTCTCCGCAGGCCAGACCCGCCGAGCCCACTCTCGTGGATGGGTCAAACTTTTTCTAGGATTCCTGGGCTGAGCTCCCCAAATATGCTCTGGTTAAAACAAGGAGTGGGCATGGCTCTCACAGTTGTCTACACTGCAGGGCATGAAAGAGTTTCTGAGAAAGACCGCACCCTTCTCAGATCTGAATCATCTCACCGTCTTCATTAACTCTGACAGAGAGTTTTAGCAAGTTTCTTTAGTTTTGTTTTGAGAGAGAGAGAGGGGAAAAAAAAAAAGCAAGGAAGAGAGACATGTACCAAAATAACCAGTTTTAACAAATGGCTACTGGTTTAAAAATAGTGCAGGGTTTGAGTTTTTGCCTTTATCTCAGTGGTTGACCTTGCTAATACAGTATGTAGATCTCTTGCCAACTAATCGGCCGACTGTAAAGCACGGCTTCAAGCTGTGGTCAATGATCTGTAACAGGAATGAATGAGAGGGTTTTAGCAGCCAGGATCTGTAGCCTGCTATCTGTATCTGACAGCTGTCACCCTCTCTGCAGAGGCCAAGGCCTAGACCTTCATTTAAAAGCAGCATGGCTGATCAGATTACTGGGACAGTGTGTCAAAACTGACTGCGCTGAACTAGGGAGACAGAAAGTAAACCTATAAATAGTAGTCTCGCTGCCTCCATGAAGCACTGAAGGGTAACCAACGTTGAGCAGCAAATGCAACGTTTAGTCTCTGCAGCCAGTGGGACACTGCCGCGGCCAGATCAGAAGCCCTGCTCTGTGATACCGTGTCATGGAAAGATCGGCTTTATGGGCAAGAATTTAAAAGAGTTACATTCTTGGCAACGGGAATGGTCACACAGCAATAATTGGTTTGAACTAACTTTATGAGCTAACAAGGTTCCCCAGCACTTAATAATGTCCTCGGGGCACCCAGACTCAGCAAGTCACCTTTCCCATAACGTGCCGGCTGCCTGACAGTCCACGGGGACCGCCAGTGTTGAAACACAGAAAGTGATAAAATAAGAGGCTCTCCATTTGATATCTATTATAGATGTCAACTGGGTCTTCACCAGAACAGCCGCACACAGTGCTGGGGGAGCCCGGAGCACCGTGAGGGCGAGTTATCTATAGACTGTGCTGATAGCATGGCTCAGACACTGGACCGCGCCGTTAGAAACGAGCCCGCTGACATTTTAGTGTGTACCGACTCTTCCAAGAACCATTTGTCACTCTTCAAGGTTTCCGCTGATAAAACCTGGGATGCCTAAAAATTTGTCAACAGCCGCAGAAAGTAACCCTGAGGTCATGGCAGGAGGTGACGAAGAATGTGCTTGCCTCACATTCTCCAAACACACAAACGGAACACTCGTGGCAACAGGGTTCCAAAGGCCTCTCCAGGTTGTGGAGTTCCCAACCAGTCATGGTGTGGCTGCCCAGGGCGTGGACGTCGCCATGGTGTGCTCCTAACCGGGCAAACACGGACCTGGCCCGAGTGGGCAAGGCCCTGCACCGCTGGCTCTGCCCTCGTCAGACCACGCCTCACTGGGGTGGAGATGGTGGGCATTAAGCAAGTGTGTGTTGGTTTTTGTCCCCCAAGAGAAAAAAAAGGGCAGTTGCTTTGTCCTTGGCTCTTTTTTTTTTTCAAGTTCAAATTAAATAATAATTAAAAAAAACCACCAATGTTAATAACACTGGTAGGCACAGCTCTAGAGCTTTATGTTAGAGCTGAATTTAAGTCTCACAAGCTGCTGAAGTGGTACTTATATGATGCCCATTTCACAGATGAAAAACAGAGACATGGAGAGGTTACGTGAAGTGCTCAAGGTCACACAGTCAGAGGAGGGTCAGGATTAGACCTGACAGGCCAGCTTCAGGGCTACCCCGGAAATGGGTGCCTCAAAAAGACACTGTGAGAGAAAGTGAGCCTGTGGAAAGAAAAGACCAAAGCTGCTCATTCGGAACTGGGTGAGAAGGAAAAAAAACAAGAAGGAGAACAAAAGGCCCTCTCTGTCTTCCTGGCTGACTGGAAACGGATTTGCTCTGTGATGACTATGCGACACGCGTTGTCCCAGCACGTCTGTCCCTAGGCACTGGGCAAGGTAGTACGAGAGTGCAGTAGAAACCACCACGAGAAAGCCAGGCTAGTGCTTTTGCTCATTTGCGGGCCTCTGCCCTGGAATGCCACGCTGCTTCAGCCTCTTCAGACATTAGAAAAGACACCTTTTAGCTAAGGAATCCGGGGAGTGGAGCGGGGACATACTGTGGGTCGGTGGTGGCGAGGGAGTCACAGGCTGACGGGAAACAGCACAGGAAGCGCTGTGAACACAAATGAGCTGATGAGCCTTTGGTATGACATTGAGGTCACTTTGCCCGATCGCTGCTGGCCATTTGGGGGCTCCTGCTGGCACTCTGTGCTGCCCGGAAGACAGGAGAATAAGCCTAATTAAAAAGTCCCATGTGCTCCCATGGCTTTAAAAGTGTCACACTGGCTGTCTGTCACTATCTCTTGGAATCATGATGCAAGAGCTGAGAGGAATAACTGGAGATCATTTAATGCAACCTCCTGGATTCAACTTCAATGAATGAAAAAGTGCCCCCCCACCCCCAGGCTAAGTGGCTTGCCCAATGACAAACAGCCAGAGACAGACAGAACTAGGAGGAGACCCAGGTCTGGGAGCTCCTGACGGAAATTTTTTTCTACCATTCCATAGTGGTGTCCATGAAATGAATGCAGTGCTATGGAATCAGCAAATTCAATCAAGTCAAATGTGTGTTTTGAAAAAAATAAAAAATCAAGAATGAAGAAACAGAGTTTGAAGAACATTCAACATTCATGAGGTGGGCCCATCTCAGGTCACTGGAGACATTTCTCTGGTGCAAAGGTTTTCTTAACAAAGGGTTTCATTGGCCAGTTGGATCGAGACATGCACACACTGATATTTTGCTCCTGGCAATACCTTAAAACCCTCGGTTAGGCAAGAGTAAAAAACGGCAATGGCCTTGAGAGCGCAGCATGGTTTATACATGGTGTACTCATCTTTGAGGGTTTGGAGAAATCTACACGGGATCCGATGCTTTTCCACCTATTGACATTTACAAAGCAGTTTAAATCATGCATGAGAGGCCTCAGGCACACGCAGTTCACAAAACATAACTCTGAGCTCCCAGGGAATTTAAGCTGACCAACACTCTTTATTAGAACCGACAGTGAAAGACAGCTATTGCGAAATTCGTACCAGAAATGCTATACCAAGATGACAGCTTTAATGCCAGTGGATATATTATGTAGATTACCTGACTCAAATCTTTCTTGTTAAATAAGTTTCATGCATTCTTTTTTTTCTTTCCTCCTCAAGAAAATCCTTCTGGCTTCACTGGGGGAGTACTCCTTAAATTCCTTGCTCATTCATCTGGTTTTCAATATTTTGCATATGCTAGGTTAGCATGAAAGATCAGATAGAGATATTTAAACAGTGGGAAACAGTTAAAGCTTTAAATGAACAACAGAACTGAACCACAAATTAATTATTTTTTTATATAATGTTCCAATAATTAATAATTTTGAAAAAAGAAATACCTTCCTCAGGCTGATTCATTCTAGATATTTGATTCCCATGTAATCTGAGATTTTAAATCTATATAATTATAAATTAAGGGTAGTTTCACCTGATGCTTTTATAGGCCAAGAATTTTGAGGAAATAAGGTCCCAGTGAAAACCGGCCAGGGACAAAAGACAGTGAGACTAATCTTCACAGAAATCGAAATACAATGTAGATGTTTTAAATTCTGCTTGAGGAAGAGACAGAAGGCATAGGTCAATATGACTGAGGTCAGAAAAGGAAATCATGGATATTTTTGGCCTTGGTGACAGTTGGCCAAGGGCAAGCTTGACGGAGGCTGCATTAGGATAAGGCTGCTATTATGTGGAGGCCTCTGATGCTCTGAACGGATCGGATTCTTTGCTTCCTGTGCTAGACTTTCCAGCCTGCCTCAACCCTATACACTCCGTCCCATGTTCTCACAGCTCAAACATGGCCTCCTCCACAGGGCACTGCCTTTTCTAAGCAGCATAGCAACCAGTGTGTTCATGAAGTGACACGCGTGCTTCAGCAGTCAAGGTGCACACTGCTCTGCGGCTGCGTACACAGTATGTATCGAGCTGCCTTGAACTTGCTTCTCTACTGTGCTCTAATGGTTACAGCAAAGGGGTTACAAAATCCAAGAACACCAAGCTCTGTCTCCAGGCTCCATCTATCACATGCCACTTTCACGTAATGATTGGTATTTTTCAAACATATAGATGCTTTGGTGATTATAAAAATACATTTTCCTTTTAAAGCACAGCTAAATTCACAGTCACCTTATAGTCCTGGAGTATTTTTTTTTTTTTTTTGGGAAATGGATGTGTTTTTCAAACACATATCAAAGTGTTTATATGATAAATGCCCATCTACCATCACCCAGTTTCAACAATAATCAACTCACAGCCAACCTTGTTTCATCTACACCCTACCCATTCCAGCTACTTCCATCTTTTCAGATAATTTTAAAACAAGCCCCAGATATTACATCATTTCATCCACATGTATTTCAGTAAATGCATTCTATATGTTTCAAATCTCGAGATGGCAAAGCTACAACTATTACTCTGTAGGGCTTTCCCATTTTTAACATTTAAAAATTATCCTCATATTCTAAATACAAACTGAAGAACCACTTTTCCAGGTGATTCCAAGGACCTCCATCATATATTCAAGAGAGGACAAAATATAATCTCTTGATAACTACTAGGGACTAACAAGATGTGTCTATCTATTGTTTAAGGAATAATTTTCAAATGATTTCCTGAATAATACCCACTAACTGTGCAAATATAAATTCACTGCATTGTAATCAAAGCCCAAAGAGTGAATATATTAATAGAGTGAGCTTGAAATGAACCTCCTGGAAAGGGTTACTGTTAGTGTTAAATAAGAGATATATCACGTATCTTGTAACCTAAGTAGTAAACACAATTGCATACCCCACAAGCAAGCCATAGTCTTTCAAAAGATGATAATAAAGAAGCTGCAGATATATTTTCATGTGCTGGGTACGGAAACACAGGCATGAATCACCACTTGACAATCTCAGATCATATGCAGTCCTTAGGTGACCCTCCAGACAGTGGGCATGAAGAAGCCTGAGGCGTCTGATACCCTACAATCATCCAAATAAACTTCACAAAAAATTGCCTTCTGTGCTTACAGTCATGTCTTAAAAATCACAGCACTGAATGAACTACATTATATTAATAGAACTGACAGCTGATGAAATAATGCAAGAAAAATAATCTACTAGTGACCTCAAATGAAACCACAAAGACATTAGGCTAATGGAAGTAAAATCGCTCATTGCACTGTGATTTTACTTTAAAAATTTTATACTCAGATAAAAAAAGTCAACCTAAACCTTCCTCAGGATATTATATTTTGAAACTAACCACAAAATACTTCCAGAAAGGAGGCTTATTTCAGAAAATCTATATGCATTTTGATTTTTTCAAGCGTGAGCAAGCTTTCTATATCACAGGGCGGTTAACCGTGGAAGAAAGTACCACAGTGATATGAAATAAGTGAAGAGCATTGATCTGAAATAGTCTATAATTACCATTTTAAGGGTAGAACACCTGTTTTACTGAGGGAACATACATATGCAATACACCTTCTCACTATAATTACAGAAGAGTGAATGATGGCCCACAGTTTCTCAATCTCCAACTCTTTTCTCTGACTTTCACTTCTGTGGTCAGGCGGCGAGACAGCCCATGTGAGAGAGACATGAGGACACAGCCTCACTTCCCCTCCCCTCAGAAGCTGAGCACGTCTCTCCATTCTCTCTGCAAGATGACAAGAGTACAAAGGCAAACTTTCATAACCCACGCAGATCCCACTGAGACAGACAAGCCCAATTTTGGTCGCGCCATGTGAGGCATGTGGGATCCTAGTTCCCTGATCAGGGATCGAACCCGTGTCCCTGCAATGGAGGCCCTGAAGTGCTGAGTCTTAAGCAGTGGACCACAAGGGAAGTCCTCGACAACTTTTTACTTTAAAAAAATCCTTCCATCACAAAACTGAGCTCCAGAGAACAAACACAGGTGGGATTACTCTTAGGTGTCCAGAGCAGCATAAAATCTCTTGTGACTTTAGAAATAACTGCTGTGCTTCCTTCATTTCAGTCTTTAGAGGTAAGAGTTTAGTCCCTTAAATTTTCTTAAAATCTTAGAGAGCTGTATCACTACTGGGTTACATCAGAGAATAAACATCCTTTGGTCTGATCTCCAGTGATAAATGGACTTCCCTCTTTACAATAGCCTGCCAAGTGGCACGCTTGGTGATGCAAGAGCACTCTTTCCCGAGGTAGTTAGTTCCTTGTTTACATAGCTCCACTATGAGATTTTAGCTCAGAGCAAGAAAGAGCTCTCTGTCTTCTTGTAGTTTCCACTCATTCTTCCTAGCTCTATCCTTAGATATCCCACAAGGTGATTCTAACCTCTTTTTCACTTGAAAGGATTTTAGGTACAGCACTGCAGAAACTCTCTGTATTCCTTACAACTTCTCTTCTCTAGGCAAACCTTTAGAGTCATTTTAACAGTTCACAGAACTCAGCTTCAAGAACACTTCAGCCATCATTTGCTTATTCATTTGTGTGTTCATTCATTCAATTATCCAGGTAAACATTTGTAATTATTTCAAGTATTCTTCATAAGACATGCTTCAACAATATCTTGCTCATTGACCTAGAGATTATTATACTAAAATGAAGTGAGTCAGAGAATGACAAATATCACATCCCCACCTATTTATGGAATTAAAAAAATTATAAAAATGGACTTATTTACAAAGCAAAAACAGACTCACAGACATAGAAAATAATCTTATGGTTACCAAAGGGGATGAATTAGGAATTTGGGATTAACAGATACATACTACCATATATAAAATAGATAAACAACAAGGACCTACTGTATAGCACAGGGGACTATACTCAATATATTATAATAACCTATAATATAAAAGATATGAAAAACAATATACATATATGTATATATACACATAAAACAGAATTAGTTCGTGGTGCACCTGAAACTACACAACATTGTAAATAGACTAAACATCGATAAAAGTTTTTTTAAAAGAATATCTTACTATTTGCTTATTTCATTCATTTATTCCTTCACTCAGCAGACACTGAGAGAGCCTCTCTCTGTACCAAGTTCCTGGGTGCTCTGGACACAAGGACCCAGGGGCCCCTTGTGACACCCAGATACAGAATCATGGTGCTGTGTGCCAAGTGCTGTCATCAAGGTATGTAAATCAAAGCGCATGCGCGCGAGCTAAGTCGCTTCAGTCGTGTCCGACTCTTTGTGACCCCATGGGCTGTAGCCCACCAGGCTCCTCTGTCCATGGGATTCTCCAGGCAAGGATACTAGAGTGGGTTGCCCTGCCCTCCTCCAGGGGATCTTCCTGACCCAGGATCAAACTCATGTCTCACGCCTTCTGCATCGGCGAGGCGAGTTCTTTACCACTAGGGCCACCAGTGGTGACGTAAATAAGCAAGTATTCCAAGATGTCTTCTAAGGGCTTTATAATATCCTAGCCTATCAAAACAGATGCCAGGCTAACCTTCTACTCCACCTGGAGTAAGTTTTTTCCCTCGCAGAAGCCACAGGTTGTACTGATGTAGAAGACAGCATATGGCAGAGCTGGTTGTCTGCCCAGCAGACTGCGCCCTGGTCTGTTATCAGAAAAACCAGCTCTGTTCAGGTATCAGACAGCCATGGGCCCAGCCCAGAATTTGATCTAGGATCTAAGCTAATGTGTATTGGTTAGTGACTGGTTTGGGTAGACGGGTGACCAAGTTCAAGCCTGTCATTTATGAGATGAATGAGGAAATGCTGCAGAACCACTGGAAAGGATTTTTCCTTTAAATACAAAGAAACATACATGAAGGAGGAGGCGGTCTGTCCTCTTCCTTTCTTGGGAGTATAGGGCGGGGACCCAAAGCTTACAGCTGGGGTAGCTAGCTTATCTACTTAAGGAGAAGCCAGGAGATCCTCAGAGAAGCCAGTCCCACACACTCATATGGCTAACTCTGAACATTTATTTTGTGAGGTAACTAACTGAACATCCCTCTTTTATGGCCATTTTTGGCTAGGCCTTCTGTTACTTGCAGCCAAAAGCATTCTAATATGTAGTCTTCAGAGCAAGGGTCTTGATGGTAGACTGGTTCAAATGAGGCATCAAACTCTTATGTAAAACAAGAAAGACACCAACCTGAAAATGGAGAGGGAACCTATGATCTCATATGCCAAGATTCAGAAAGGGAGAGTAAAGACTAAAGGAAGATTAAATTATCACACGGTAATGACAGTCTCCCCCTGGTTTGGAAACTTTCCTTCCAAGCCAGGGCAGTGAAAAAGGACCATTTTATCTCACTTTTGATCACAGACACAAACTTTTAAAACTTTCTAGAGTCTAACTTGTGTAAAGGAAAAGGACAGATGCTATGATATCTATCCTAACAAGTAAAGAGACTGAAATACCCAAAGCCCTTCAGAGAGTTGTAACTTTAAGTCACACTTGCCCCATTCTGCTTTTACTTAATTCTGCTGCTTTCAACGATATAACCAAATACTTTAAAAAACATCAACTGTATTTGCCTGGAATTAATACAACTTTGTTTTTGGTTCAGTTCAGTCATGTCCAACTCTTTGCAACCCCATGGACTGTAGCACGCCAGGCTTCCCTGTTCAGAACCAACTCCCAGAGCTCACTTAAACTCAATTCCATCGAGTTGGCGATGCCATCCAACCATCTCATCCTATGTTGTCCCATTCTCCTCCAATCTACCCCAGCATCAGGGTCTTTTCAAATGACTCAGTACTTTGCATCAGGTGGCCAAAGTATTGGAGTTTCAAGTTCAGCATCAGTCCTTCCAATGAATATCCAGGACTGATTTCCTTTAGGATGGACTGGTTGGATCTCCTTGCAGTCCAAGAGACTCTTAAGAGTCTTCTCCAACACCACAGTTCAAAAGCATCAATACTTCGGCGCTCAGCTTTCTTTATAGTCCAACTCTCACATCCATACATGACCACTGGAAAAACCATAGCTTTGACTAGACGGATTTTTGCTGGCAAAGTAATGTCTCTGCTTTTTAATATTCTGTCTAGGTTTGTCTTTGTTTTAGTCCTCAGTAACAGGACATTAGAAGCTTTAAGAAAAAGGTTTTAGGAAAAACAAAAGAGGAAAGGAACCTGTCAGTAAAGCATAGTAGGTCCCCTACACAGGAGCGTTCAAGTTACCAGTTTTCAAAGATGTGAACAAGGCCCTGTATACCAGTGGCTATACTATACCACTGTAATTTTCAAGGTATTGTGCTGTAAGATTAAAAATGTTTTATTTTTTGTGTTTGTCTTTTATGTATTATTTGTATGAAAAGTATTATATACCCGTCACAGTACAGTACTACATAGCCGATTGTGTTAGTGGGTACCTAGGCTAACTCTGTTGGAATTGAAAACAAACTGGACTTACAAATGTGCTCACAGAATGGAATTTGTTTGTATAGAGGGGACTTACTGTACGATACTGATGGGAAGAACTTTTAAGGCCAGCACTGGGAGTCTTAAAGTCTTTGGAGTTGTGATTTCCCAATCATTGGAGACAGGGAGGTCAAGGAACGAGGAGTCCAGGATGGTCAGGGTCCTCCGGGAGCCTCCTGGACTCCCCATTTCCTTGACTTCCTCGTCTCCAATGATTAGGAAACCACAACCCTAAACTTGGTATTGTTATCAGTAGTGACAAGATGGAGAGCATGACAGTGGGGCTGGAGGGCTGCGGTGGATGGAAGGAAGACCACTGGAGGCAAGGTGGTCAGGAGGCTCAGGTGGACTGCCCTCATAAATGCTGAGTCTTCTACTACAACACTAAAAATTTCCACAAACTGGGGAGGGGCATGGTGGTAGATAAGAAAGGGCAGATATGCTATAACCTGATGCATGGCTTTCAAAGCAGCATTTTCTTAAGATGAAAGAGGAACAACGTATCTATTTTCAGGTAGAAGAAGGGGAGGAGGAGGACAATGAGAAGGCTTTGTTCCCGAGCCTCATTTGTACAAGTGCACTTACGTACAGCAACACACTGCCTCACATGAGCAATGTGCTACACCTAGGAACACAGCTGGACAGTCCAGAAAGACAACAGGATGAACAAACTTCTCTACTATTTTTCTCATGGCTGTACCATCACTCACATATCTGGTGATACTCAGGAAGGGGTTGTTCTATAGTAGTGCATTTTTCACAAAGCTGAAGCCACACATTTAAGTAAATCATTTAACCATACCAAGAGACATCTTCTCTGCTTCTCTATTTAAAAATGCCCCATACTTGATTACTTGAGTTTAATCTCATCTTCTCTTGATGACAGAGGTTTCCATTTATGGGGCTCAGTAATTGTACCTGCTGGGCTTCCCTGGTGGCTCAGTGGTAAAGAACCCAACTGCCAATGCAGGAGATGTGGGTTCATTCCCTAGGGTGAGAAGATCCCCTGGAGGAGGGAATGGCAACCCACTCCAGTATTCTTGCCTGGAGAATTCCAGGGACAGAGGAGCCTGGTGGGCTATAGTCCACGGGGTCACACCAGTGTCTGACACAAATGAGCAAATAAACAACAACAATTTTACCTGCTACTGGCACTGACCGACGAAGGGATGCTCCCAGGGGTTGATGGGTCAAAGTCAGTGAGAATTAGTCCTTTTGCTGAAAGATCCCCTCCTCCTGCTTAGTTGCTAGGAGAGAGCTACTAGAGGAGTGAAGAACTAGCCCAGTGCTGAGTTTGATCTTTTCCTTCTATGATCAGCTGCTTCTTAACTTCGGGCAACGCAAACAGTGATTTGCTCCTTAATTTTGCATTGAATGTCTACTTGGGCACCCAAGGGTAGGGACACCTGGGCCAGGGAACCAAGTGCCTGGGCTTCGGGAACAACACATTGCTGCTCTGAATCAGGCCCCGTTTGCACAGTGGGAGCCATAGGAACTCCAACTTCGGAGTCAGCGAGGTGTCTCAACACTTGTGCCAGCCAGGGAACATCAATGCTCCCCACCCGCAACAGGAGAGCTGGTGAAAGCTAAGGTGGGAGCCTCCCAACTCTACCTGGCTCGGACGCCACGTGTGCGGGGTGCAGCTGGGTTCGTTCACGGAACAGACTGAGGTGGTGTACTGCGGGTCCTCTTGGCTACCTGACAAAATATTCCTGCCTTCCTAGGAGACGCAGGCAAGCGCTCTCTCCTCCGGCTTCTGGAAGGAGGGCCTGCAGTCAGCCTGATCATCGCCCCTCGGCTGGCTGGTGGATGCGTACAGACACAAAAGGTGACGCTGACAGTCAGCGTCAGACCTGACTGCTCCTGACAACTCCTGTGATACAGCAACCTCCGGGACTGGAGGACACATCTGCGAGGAGATGTAGTAGCTGCCATCTGCACAAACTGCATTATTTAACTGCGCTGGCACTGATTAACATTTGCTGTAACCTATGGTAATGGGCTCTGGGGCTTTGCATGTCTGTTACACAGTGGCACAGCTGATGTCTCCTGCTCCATCCTTAAAACAGGATGCTTTAATTTTTAATGGAGCACATGTTCGATTGGCTATACAAACAGGCTAATCTGCAAAGCATGTGCTCAATAACAAGCTCGGCTATGCAGCCAGAATATCAACACGGCTCGGCCAGAGCTGGGGGAAAAGGGGTGGGCCTCCTGCTCGCCACCACGGTCAATGGCTGGGGGCTGGCTGGCTCCGAGCCGAGGGGCGGCTGCAGCCAGAGGCACCTGTGGCCTCCTCTGGCCCCTCTGTGTGGGGCTTCTGCTTCTGGGTATTCGCAAGCCCTAGCTGGCCAGAAAAAGAACAAAACTGTCACCAGGCAGGTTCAGGCCTCTGGTGTAAAGCCAGATGTGGCATTAAAGATGAAACTTCTCTCTGCTGCAGCGGCATGACTAGAATGAGACATATGCATCCAGCTTGACAAGAGGCCACGTGGCCTGCGCTCTGCTCAGTGATGAGGATTTAAACACAAGTAACGTAAGGTCCTTGACTCCACAAAACCCCCACCTATAACCACAGCGCCAGCGTGAGCAGTGGGGTGTCAGATGTCGGGACAGAGTTCTCTGGGAGGCGGTTGAGCTGGGTTTTGAAAGACGGGCAGGAATTTCCCAGCAGCACTTAAGCAGACCCTTGGAGACAAAGAAGCATGCGTGTAGGGTTGAGTTGGAGGCGATCACACAGAGATGTCTGGTGAGAAGCTGGTGGTCTGGATCCAGAGCTCACGAGAGAAGTTAACACTAGAGACAGAAACGTGGGTATACAGGGAATGTCGACACAATGGAAAACCTGAGAGAAAACAGCCCAGGGTGGAAAGAAAGATTCAAAACTGGAAGCCTCTGGGGCTTAACGTAAGAGAAGGATAAGAGAAGTAGCCCAGAGAGGTGCTTAAAGATCATGAGGAAAGGGAAATATCAGGAAAGGGAGACAGGTCTTGAGCCTCAGAGCCGTCAAGGAATGAAGGCCTCGAGGGCTTTGTCACAACCACGAGCGTCACTTTGCCGCAGTCACAATCCTGGTCCTTAGTGGTACAAACTGCTTTTCCATACAACATTTCATAACGACCCTGGAGGACAGGCCGGTGTCCCTACCACATTTTCTAGATGAGGAAATGGTGCAGAAGGGGGAGAAGATTTCCCAAGGCCAAGCAATTACAGTCAGAGTGAGAGAGCCAGGGCTGGAAACCCACTCCACAAAGTCTCAGCTCCAGACAGGACGCTGTGCCAGGGGCCAAGGACATGAAGGTCCCAGTTCTAAGGAGATTCCCAAGTCGAAACCCTCAGCAGCAGTCCTTCTCTGGGATATGCACACAGTACACCTGGTAAACTCATGGCTCTGAGAAGTCCTGCAGGTGAAAACCACCTGGCCCAGGAAAGCAACATGTCTAGCTTCATTTAACCCACTTTTTTTTTTCCATGGGGTCATTTTTTCAGGTTACACCTTTCCTCTTAACATTCCTTAACAGAATTAATGAAATGCTCCTCTAATGAACTCAAAGGAATGCTTCCGGCAGCAGGGTCTTGGTTTTCGATGGTGCCTGACTAGGGCCGATGGATTGGTGGTCATCTAACCGCACACTTTCAACTGTCCAGAGGGGTCTGTCTCCACTGTTCTCTCCAGATAATCTAACATCTGTCATGATGAATGGTGTTTACTGTTTCATCAGGGAAGGGACTTATTTTACCCACCTCTGCACCCACAGAATATAGCCCTGTTACTTGGCAAGAATAGGAACCCAGTGAATGTCTGTTGGATTGAATTGAATAAACATTTTGTAATGGCGTTAGACTAGAGCAAATCCAATCAACACAGGCTCAAAGCTTCTACTCCTGGCTCCTCAGCACGCTCATCATCCAAGGCCACTGTTCAACATGACAGCTGATCCCTGTCCTCTGGGCAGCACCTGGGAACTCAGCTTTTGGATCTTTCCCAGGTGCCCTCCCTCATCAGCCACACAGCCTTATCTTGGCCCCTGGGCAGCTAGCTTCTCTGCCTCTGCAGCCCCTGGCTTCCCTCTTGCTTGGCCACACACTGTAGCGGCCTTGTTGCTAAGCATCTTACATTCTGCCTCCAGGTTAGCTGCTTGAAGAAAAGAAAGCCATGGTGTTAAGAGACATCTGAAGGGAAGCCAGAGTATCCAAGGGCTAAAGAGCACTTCTGGAGAACATGTGGATCATTGGTATACAGTGTTTTTCTTTAGATGCTAGGGTGTCTGAGGGCTGGCGGCTACTGATAAGTGTCAGCTTGGGGGCTACTGATAAGTGTCCATCCCAGAGATGGGGTAGTTGAAGAATCGAAAGGCTTTCCCATTACGATTCCCAATGCAACCTTACAAGACCTTTTCAAAAGCCATCCAGCTTGGACTTCCTTGGTGGTCCAGTGGTTAAGAATCTGCCTGCCAAACCTGGGGACATGGGTTCCACCCCTGGTCTGGAGAGATTCCACATGTTGCAGAGCAACTAAGCTCATAAGCCACAACTACTGAGCCCACACTCTAGAGCTTGTGCCTTCAAACAAGAGGAACTACTGCAATGATTCCCACAGATTGCAAGCCCACAGATTGCAGCTAGACAGCAGCCCCAACCCTCTGCCACTTGAGAAAGCCCATGCACAGCAATGCAGACCCAGCCCAGCCAAAAATAAAATTAAATACATTAAAAAAATCATTAGCTTAGGGGACATCCCTGGTGGTCCGGTGGTTGGGAATCCACCTGGTAATGCAGGGGACATGGGTTTAGTCTGCAGTCTGGAAAGATTCCACACGCTGCAGGGCAACTAAGCCCATGCTCCACATCTACTGAGCCCGTGCTCCAGAACAAGAGAGGCCATCATAATGAGCAGCCTGTGCACTGCAAGAGTAGCTCCTACTCGTCACAACTAGAGAAAGCCTGCACACAGCAATGAAGACACAGCATGGTTATAAATACATAAATAAAAAATTTAAAAGTAATGACCTTTATTACCATCAACTTGAAAATATTGACCTCTACTTGCCCAAGTCCCCAAATTTTACAATAGTTCTTTCTACAGTTACCAAAGTCACCCAAACCTCCCTGCTGCTCTCACTTGCTCATTTAGAACATGGAGACATTGTTTTCTTCATTTGCCTGCAAGGATAGAGCTGACTTTTGGTGATTAGCTGCATTGTTGAGATCCATGTGTATCATGGCCACAGCACAGAATGCTACCCGCCAGACCCTGTGAAGAAGGCAAAGGGGTCATCTGGGCCCAGCCTCACACTGGCTCCAAAGTTCTAACCCTAACCCTTGCCCTTTCAAGGAGCATTGATCTTTTTTTTTTTTTCCCCTTGAAGTTGTGCCCTGGTAATGTGTTTTATTTTCTTGTAAGACTTTTAAGAAGCCACAGCATGTGATAAACAATGACATGAGAACTAAGCTTCCAGGGTTCTGTCTCTACCACCAAGTAGAAAGAATTGGATGGAGGATGAATGACTGGAAAAGAAAGTGAAAGGGTTGGTCACTCAGTTGTGTCTGACTCTGTCACCCCACGGACTGTAGCCCAACAGGCTCCTCTGTTCATGGAATTCTCCAGGCAAGAACACTAGGGTGGGTAGCCATTTCTTCCTCCAGTGGATCTTCCAGACCCCGGGATCAAACAGAGCATCTACCCTAACATCTGCCCAGAGTGTGGCTTTCAAGACTCTCATTACTTATGGTCTCCTGCCAAGTTCACTGTTACACAGGCTCAGAAATAAAAGGACAGCAAAGCCTAAATCCTTATGTATCAGATGAGCAAACTGGAGCCTAGAAAGAGAAAGCCTCCTGGCTCACGACAGCGCCTTGAACTTGAACTAGTCTTGTGGGTGCTGGGTCTAACTTCTTTCTTTCCAATGGGCTGTGCCACACCCAGTGCCACCAGCCATCTTGGCTACTCAGACGGTCAACGGGGCTGCCAGGGAGGGTTGTGGCTAGAACTGTCAAGATATCTCCACGATGGGTACCGTGGGCTGCTCTCTCCAATATAGTTTAAACTAACCCATTTGCTTCCTGTCACTCTCGGAAGCCCACAGGCCTGCCACTACATTCAGATATGGAGGATTTGGGCCATCAAGCACTTTAATTAGTCTGTCTGGAAAAATGAAACTGATCAAATTAAATATTAACCACATATAAACTGTGGATAAATCAGCAGGGGAATCATCAGGCAGAAAGGGCCCTTCTTAAATGCAGAATTAAAAAAAATTTTTTTCTTTTCAAAAGGGCTCTCCCTCTGCTCTCTGTCCTTTGCCAAGTCAGTTGATTTCAAAGCAAAAACAAAGCTTCTATTTTCCAAGCACAACAACTACGTCTAACCAGAAGTTTCTTTTGCTGAAATATTGAATGGAAAATTCGGTTCCTTAAATCTTTCTAAATCTTTGCCTTTGATTGGGTTCATTAATAAACATGCTGATTTTGTTACAGGGAGAGACATATGGTATAATCCGCTAACAGGAAGAAGTATTTTGCATTTTATTGTAGAAAACAAACATGCAAACAGGTTCTCACAGATGGTTTTCTTAGCTTCTGGGAGGGGAAAAAAAAGCTTAATAATGCTTGAAACTAGTTTTTCTCTTTAACAACAACAACAAAAAATCCTCACACATCTCTAGTGGAACTGCTTATAAATTAGATTAAGTTCCACTCTAAGGTTTTAACAATTTAGAATTCACTTTTTCCTCTTGTTTAAACACACACACACAAACACACAGACACTTGTATTTTCTTCCTTCTCCCCTCTCTCCCTTCCTTCTTTTTCTTAGAAGCATTAACTTGCTCAGAGAAGCAGAGATAATTCAGCAATGCTTCACTTATCCATCATCATAAAGGAATAAGGGTTTCTTACAAACATAATTTCCAGATAATTGATGGTAACCTTTTAAAGTTTTTCAAATTTGTTGCTGATGGTGGCTTTTTCTTGGAAGTAGATTTAATTTTTTTTTTAGAAAAATTTTAGATTGACATAAAAATTGAGAAGGTAGTACAAAGTATCTCTATACACTCCCACATCCAGGTCCCCCTATTAACATCTTACTAATGTAAGGAATATTTGTTACATGTAATGAACCAGTATTGATATATTATTATCAACTAAAGTCCAAGCTTTATTTTTATTTACTTTTTAAAGTTGTTTTTTTTTTTTTTGATGTGGACTATTTTTAAAGGCTTTATTGCATTGTTATAACATTGTTTATGTTTTATGTTTTGATCTTTTGCCCATGAGGCATGTGGGATCTTAGTTCCTGGACCAAGATCAAACTCAACAACCCCTGCATGGGAAGACAAAGTCTTAACCACTGGAACACCAGGTAAGTCCTAAGCCCATACGTTATTCCGATTTCCTTAGTGTTTACTTATGTTACAGTTAGTCGGTATGTCTCCTTGGGGTCCTCTGAGCTGGGATAGTTGGTCTGAATTTCGACTGTGATGACCTTAACATTTTTTTTGGATTTTATCAGCTATTCCACTATGGGAATGTGTTTGATTTTTTTTTTCTTATAATAAGACTGAATTTAAAGGTTTTGGGGAGGAAGATCAGAGAGATAAAAATGTCGTTAATAATATCAAGAGCATATAATATCAACGTGGTTCATGACTATTGACGTTGACCTTGATCACCAGTCTGAAGCTGTGTCTGTCAGCTCTCTCCACTGTATAGCAGCCCCCTGCTCCCTTCGTATTATTGTATTCTTTGTTGTCGTTTTTTAGTTTATTGATTGTTTCGGCTGTGCTGTGTCTTCGTGGCTGTGCGTGGACTTCCTCTAGTTGTGACGGGCGGGGTTGCTCTCGAGTTGCGGGGTGTGGGCTTCCCTTGTGGAGCCTGGGCCCTACGCATGGCCTCACTAGTCGCGGCTCACGGGCTCAGTGGTTACGGAGTGTAGGCTTAGCTGCCCTGCAGGATGTGGAACCTTCCTGGAGCAGGGATTGAACCCATGTTCCCTGTATTGGCAGATGGATTCTGAACTACTGGACAACTAGGGAAGTTCCATACTACATTCTTAGTAAGGAAGTTATCGTGCACAGCCCACATTTAAGGAGAGGGGAGTTAGGTTTCCCCTTCTTAAGAACAGAGTTTTTACAATTGTTATTTGGAATTCTTCTGCATGGGAGGTTTATCTCTTCTCCTACTTTTATTAATTTACTTATAATCAGTATGGCATCATGGGTACTTACACTGTGAGTAAAAATGCCATGTTACTGCATTTGCTGTTTTGTTCAAAGTGCTCCAGGTTTAACCACTAGGGACTCTTTTCAGTCGGCTCTGGGGACCCCTTTGACATATCTCTATTCATTTTTACTTTTTGCAGCACTTTCTTACCTTCTGGCACTCTAAATTTCTCTGGGCTCATTTTATATATCTTCTGCCCTAATCCTAGAGTTGGCCATTTCTCTTATCATCTGTTTTTCTTTTAACTGGAGAATGGTATTAGAATCTAAGATCCAGATGAAGGTGTGCTTATTGCTCCTGGGGTGTCCTTTCTTTTAGGCCCTCTCAGCTGACAACATATAGAAATACATGTGTGTGTGTATTCACAGATCTATATGTAACCATCTGTACCTAAACATGAGCTCATACTGATATCTCTGATGCATCCATTCCCACATGGATCAGTTTAACTTCTTCCCTTCTTACCTGTAAATTCCCACTCCAACAATGAGAAGCCTGGCTAGATGGTAGGTTTTTGTTGCTGTGTACCTTTTCCTAATATTCCTTGATAAGGATCTTTTAAAAAGGATATGGGAGAAAACAAAACAAAACTATGGGAGCTAATGTGTTCATGCTACAGTAAATGGGCTTTAACTTTTGTGAGGACGTGTGGTTCTACTCCCTTTGAGAAATAACTGTTTGACCTAGTTATTAATCTTTGGTGCGCGAACCCCAGAATGAGAATCCAAAGAGATCCTGAAAGACTGGAACAATGGGTTCACGCTAACAAACACAGTGAAAGTTACAAAGTATTGCACTGGGGTCTGATTCATCAGCCACAGAAGAAATGGATGGGACAATGGGAACTTTGCCTTGCCTGGCTGATGCCCTCGCAGCCCATGAAGACTGAGGAGTTGTCTTCAGTCAACTTGCTGGCGGTGGTTCTGACTTTTTGCACACCAGGCTTGCACTAGTGGGAGTCCAGGACATACGTGTGGAGCATTAATGGCTCCTCAGTTTCTTCCCTCACTGCTAGCCATCCTCCTTCCATTTTTGGTGTCCTTTGAGTTCAGTTCTTGGTTTGTCTCTTCTCCAACACTCTTCCTAAACCACGGTTACAAAAAAACCCCCATGCCAAAACAAAAAAAACCTAGAAAGCCAAATACCCATGCTTGTTAAAGCAAGATATAGGCTGGGGGATGAGGTTCTGCATAGATCAGAGTTTTCCAGCGGGTTACTAAATGAGCTTGGAGGACATGTGGCATCTATCTCTGCTGGCTCGGGGCTCTTTCAAGCTTGTTTCAGGGGTTTTGCGTCTTCTCTGGTCAGGTTGCTGAAAGAACCACCCACCAAGAGGAACATCAAGAAACCACAAGTCTCTGCAAAGTGGCATTTCTACTCCTCTGCTCTAGCAGTCACCAGTTCTTCTCTCTGCCTCCAAGAGGCTCATGTGAAACTGTGAGAGCTGGCAACTCATCCCCTCATCTGTACTATCAGCATAACCATGGAAATTTGCCAGGACATTAGGTGAGTTTTAGCCCCCCAAATTCTGTGCCACGCAAGGAAAGGAAATAAAAGGCATCCATATGGGAAAGGAGGATGCCAAAATGTGGTTATTCACAGATGGCCTGATTCTATACATAGAAAATCCAGGGGAACCCACAAAACAATTACTAGTTTACTGTCGTAACTAGTAACTACAAACAAATAGGGCAAAATCACAGGATATAAGGTCAACATATGAAATCTAATTACATCTCTCTCTATATATATCAACGAACAATTCAAAAAGAAATTTTAAAAATTCCTCTCACAATACCACAGAAGACATGAATGCTTAGGAACAAATTTAACGAAAAAGTATAAGAGTGTACTCTGAAAAACACAAAACACTTCTGAGAGAATTTAAAGATCTAAATAAATGGAAAGACATTCCATATTCATGGCTTGGAAGACTCAGTGTTCTTAAGTCTGCCCAAATTGATCTGGGGATTAAATGCAATCCCTATCAAAATCCCAGCAGACATTTTTTGGGTAGAAATTGACAAGATGATCTTAAAATTTATATGGAAATGGAAAGAAGCCAAAATAGTCAAAATAATCACTTAAAAAAGAAGAATGTTGGAGGACGCACAGTTCCCAATTTCAAAACATCCTACCCAAAGACACAGGAATTAAGACAGTCTGGTATGACAGAGGATAGATGTATAAATCAAAGGTAAAGGAATCAAGAGTCTGGAAATAAATCTTTATATTTATAGTCAATTGACTTTGACAAAAGTGCCAGGGGATTTAAATAGGAAAGAATTCTGGGACAACTGAATATCCACATGCAAGAAGATTAATTTAGACTCTCCATATCATACACCAACATCAACTGGATCACACAGATATAAGTGTAAGAACTAAACTTATAAAACTTTCGGAAGAAAATGTATGAGAGTCTCTGTGACCTTGTATTATGCAAAGGTTTCTTAGGTAACAACAAGAAAAGTATAATCTATAAAAGAAGAAAATGACAAATTGGACTTCATCAAGATTAAAAACTTCTTACTTCAAATGACACCATTATGAATATGAGAAGTCAAGCCACTGACTGACCGGGAGAAAGTAAAGTGTTAGTGGCTCAGTCGTGTCTGATTCCTCACGACCCCACAAACTGTTGCCCGCCAGTCTTCTCTGTCCATGGAATTCTCTAGGCAAGAATACTGGAGTGGGTTGCTATTTCCTTCTCCAGGGGATCTTCCCAACCCAGGGATAGATCTTGGGTCTCCTGCACTGCAGGCGCAATCTTTACCATCTGAGCCATCAAGCCCTAAGGACTGTGAGAAAATGCTTGCAAATTATATATCAGATAAGGGATTTTTAACAAAAATATATAAAGAACTCTTAAAAGTCAAAACTAAGAAGACAAACCATCAAATATGATAAATGGGCAAAAGATTTGAATAGTATTTCATCAGAGAAGATATACAAATGGGTAATAACACCTGAAAAGATGTTCAGCATCATTAGTCATTAGGAAACGCAGGTTAAAAACCACAATGAGATACCACTTCATATTCATAGGGTAGCTATAGTCACAAAGACAGGCAATAACAAATGTTGGTGGGAATGTGGAAAAATCAGAACCCTCATAGGTTACTGGGGGAACATTAATAAAATGGTACAGCCACTTTGGACAACAATTTGGCAGTATCTCAAAATAATTTAACTGAAATTTATTGTATGATCCAGCAATTCATTCTTATGTATCTAGCAGGAGAAATGAAAACATATATCCACTCAAAGATTTATATGTGAATGTTATGGTAGCATGATTAATAACAGCCAAAAGGGACTTCCCCGGGGGTACCGTGGATAAGAATTCGTCAACCAATGTAGGGGACACAGGTTCGATCCCTGGTCTCAGAAGACTCCACATGCCACACACAAAGCAACTAAGCCCGTGCACCATATCTACTGAGCCTGTGTTTTCGAACCCCTGGGCTGCAACTACTGAAGCCCATGCGCCGAGAGTCTGTGCTCCAAAACAAGAGAAGCCACTGCAGTGAGAAGCCTCTGGACCACAACTAAAAGGTGGCCCCCACTTACCACAAGAAAGCTTGCCTGCACAGCAACGAAGGCCAAGCACAATCAAAAACAACAACAAAAAAAGGGCAAAAGTAGAAACAAATGTTTTTTAACTGGTGAATGGGTAAATAAATATGGTATATCCATTCAGTAGAATACTATTCAACAATAAAGGGGAATAAAGTACTAATAGACTGCAACACAGATGCACCTGAAAACATTATGCTGAATGAAAGAAGCTCGATGCAAAAGGTTATGTATTGTATGATTCTGTCTTTACAAAATGTTCAGAAAAGGCAAATATACAGAGATGGAAAGTAGATTAGTGGTTGCCTGGGACTGAGGCTGATAATGGGGACAGACTGCGATGCTCATGAGGGATTTTACTGGTGGGATGAAAATGTTCTAAAACTGAATTGTGGTTATGAAACCCTGTAAATTTACTAAAACCAATTTAATTGTATGCTTAGTATGGGTGAATTTCTGGCATATAAATTATATTTGAACAAAGCTGTTAAAACAAGTTTGTAAATAATATGTACAACATAATCTCATTTGAAAAGAAATCAAAACAGAAAACAACAAAGCAAAAGAAGAAATATAAAATGAAGGTTTCTGAACTGTAATCTCCACATTTAACACTAGATCCTCAAACCTTGGGCTTCCCTGGCAGCTCAGCTGGTAAAGAATCTGCTTGAAATGCAGGAGACCCCAGTTCGATTCCTGGGTCAGGGAGATCTGCTGGAGAAGAGATAGGCTACCCACTCCGGTATTCTTGGGCTTCCCTGGTGGCTCAGCTGGTAAAGAATCCAACTACAATGTGACAGACCTGGGTTCTATCCCTGGGTTGGGAAGATCCCCTGGAGAAGGGAAAGGCTACCCACTCCAGTATTCTGGCCTGGAGAATTCCATGAACTATATAGTCCACGGGGTTGCAAAGAGTCAGACATGACTGAGTGACTTTCACTTTCCTCAGACCTTATTTATCTTATAACTGAAAGGTGTACCTTTATTTTTTTAAAACCAACTTATCTTTTTTTTCTCTTCATCACCCAGTTCCAGTCCCCAGCAACCACTTTTCTGCTATTTCTGAGTTTGACTTTTTATTTTGAAAAGATTTCACATATAGGTGATATCATATAATATTTGTCCTTCTGTGAAATAAGGATTATTTCACTTAGCAAGGTGCCCTCAAGGTCTATCCATGAACCAAATGGCAGCATTTCTTTCTTTCTCATGGCTGAATAAGAAATTTATTGGGAGAGTAGAATTTAAAGATTCTTGCCAAAAATACATACGCATACATAAATACATATGTAAATAAGGTTTTGAATGTATTAATTAACTGGATTCTTTCATAATGTATACATGATTTCAATAAGAATACTGGAGTGGGTTGACATTTCCTTATCCAGGGGATCTTCCTGACATTGGGATCGAATTGGTGCCTCATGTTTCCTGCATTGGCAGGCGGGTTCTTTACCAATAGTACCACCTTGCCTATTTTAGGAGAAAAGAGTCTGGTCACAAAGAACACAGGCCCCAGACTGGGATGATGTTCAGCCCTTTCAGCATATGGCCCATCTAGGGACAAGCTTCAGAACTCAGAACAAGGTAAATAAGTCATCTTGATTTGAGGGAAAGACTGTTGCCAGTTGCTGTATAGAGCAAGCCTGCTGGCACACCCCGAAGCCATTCAGATCTCCAGGGAAACCTTCAGAGACTCTCACCTACATGGCTGTATCACATCGACACTCCACTTCTGAAATGAAGTCTTCGGGTGGTCAGAAGAAGAAAGTCATTATTACTGGGGCTTCCCTGGTGGCTCAGATGGTAAATCAGCCTGCAATGCAGAAGACCTGGGTTCAATCCCTGGGTTGGGAAGATCCCGTGGAGAAGGAAATGGCAACCCACTCCAGTATTCTTGCCTGGAGAATCCCACGGACAGAGGAGCCTGATGGGCTACTGTCCATGGGGTCACAAAGAGTCGGACACGACTAATTATTATTTTTATTATTATTTAAAAAACCCAAACTGTAGACCTGGCCTCCTGTGTGATATGGAGAAAGAAATTTGATTCCTCTAGTTCCAACCCTTCCAGTTACATCATCATTGTGTCATAGGCCTTTGCTAGGGCCAGTCAGGCAAAGTGAGATTAGAGGGTATTCATTCCTGACGTCGGTGGCTGGTCACTATGAGGCCCTTCTCAGCATCCAGTGCACAATCTCCCATTCTGACTACTTGGAATAAACCAAGATCTTCACCTGCTTCTCAGCCACAAGCAGATCTGGCAGGCATTCGCTCCTTGTATTTTGGCAGCCACCCTCCTTTATGTAGCTATTAACTTTTAAATATAAAATCCAGGCACCAAGTCATGAAGCAGAAAAGACATAGATAATTTGGGTTAATTAAAATGCCTCCAAGTGAGCAGGTGACAGATGTCAGGCCTCCTGGCACCCTGAAGAAAGGCAGTGCAACAGACTATTAGGATTCCTGTGTTAATCAGGTAATAGTAACTTGGGTAATTAGCAAATCACACCAAATCTTGTTTAAGTCCCAAATCTCATTTAGAGCCTTTTGGAGAAACTGTTTAAATACAAAGGACACACTCTCCTACTGACAGGAGATGCTTGCTTACTGGGGCAGATATCCCCGCGTCTGGCCTCTATTAAATCCATTTTAATTATGAAGTCTCAGGGTCTCATTCACCAAGGACTGAAAGACAGAGTACTTGTCCCTTTGCTCTTGCTCAGAAACAAAGGAACCCTCAATTCTGGAATTCTAGTAGACTTCAAAGACTCAGCAAGTCCTAGAAAAATGCTGACGGTCATTGCCACTACGAAGACACTCCACAAAAGTTAGGAAAACATCTGCCTTGGCCTGTTTCTTATTTATCTTTGGTTGTGCTGAGTTTTCGCTGCTGCCTGCAGGCTTTCTCCAGTTGTGGCAAGTGAGGGCTGCTCTCTAGTTGCAGCGTGCTTCTCTCGTGGTGGAGCGTGGGCTCTAGGACACCGGCTCAGCGGTGGAGGCTTAGCTGCTCCATGGCCTGTGGGATCTTCCTGGACCAAGGATCCAACCCATGTCCTCTGCACTGGCAGGCAGACTGTTAACCACTGGACCACCAGGAAGGTCCTACCTTGGCTTCTTTCTAATTCACACATAAAGGATCCAGACAATTCACATCCCTCAGCAGGAAAAGGCTCTTGGTTCTTGAGCCTAGGAGCAATCCAAAGGTGTTGCTAGGCCCAGCACCACGGGGGGTTCAGCAAACCCAGTTTGTTAGTGGTAAGCCTGCTCAGGTTGGGACGACTCAGGTCTGTTTGTGCTTCTGCTTCCTCTCTCCCTCGACTTGTTATTTTAAGCCATTTTTATAGAGCTCTTTACAACCCTCCTCCTCTACTTGGATCTAAAAGTACCTCTGAAACACTACTGAATTCCAATCCTGTCATCTGGCTTAGAATAACTCACACTGGGCTTGTTCCTACAAGACAGTTGGTTAAAGCCTCGGGATTGCTGGTGTCACTTGTCCGTGTTCCTTTTTCGCTGGAGAGTGTCAGGAAAATGCTCTAAAGGTCAATAGTGTGGCCTCAGTAGTCAGTTATCTTGCCTACTTAGTGCTTGGAATGCAATCTATTTTTTTCTATTTATATTCGCTTACTCAATCACCCAGCCAGCATTCTGGAGAGAGGAGAGGTCAGGGAGTTGATATCATCACTGATACAAAGAAGGAGAGGAGAGAAGCCTGCAGGTGCTTGGGCACCAGAGCTTGGCTATTTAGTATAGTCTGGTGACTGGAGTCAAGTCTCTTTTACTGTTTGAGCCCCACGTACATAATGGAAGCCAAACTCTTTCTCCACTGGCTCCATGGAGATGATGTGAGACATAAAGGACAGAATAAACAGCAGGGTGTTTTGTTCACCATAAAGCACCACACAAGGGACTTCCCTGGCAGTCCAGTGGCTAAGACTCCGAGCTCCCAATGCAGGGGGCCTGGGTTCGATCCTTGGTCAGGGAACTATATCCCACAGGCTGCAACTAAGAACAAGCACAGTCAATTACATAATAAAAATAAAAATAAAATAAAATATAGCTATTTGTTTAAAAATTTAAGAAAAATCATTAAAAAAAAAATTTGAGTATCACACAAGCTGTCTACTGCCAGGTCTTCTGAAGAGGTAGAAGCCAAGGGCCAGGCCGAAGCAGTGTCTAGGAGTATGGGACCTTTCCTTCCATTCTCCAGTGGCCTGCCTGGCTTGCTGGCTCCAGGTCTGCATGGCAGGGCCAAAGCACATGCTCTCAGAAGCCTCATGTGATGTCTGCTGTTAAGAGGTGGGCTGCAGGGAGGGCAGAGAGGTGGGAAGGAAAGATCTGGACCAGGAGTCTGGACACTGGGGTTCTAGGTACCACTTTGCTACTAACCTACTCCCTTAACTAGTGACTCGGCAAAGAAAACAAATGATAGGATGAGAGCTGGTGATGTCTTAGGGAGGAAAACGGTGGAACCCCACATGGGTGATGAAGAGCGAGTCATCAGAATGAGACTTTTTCATCGGGTATGAAATTGATAAACTCGGAAAATTGTGTAGACAGGCCAGGCCTGTATTCAGTGGGATATAAATGAGCTTTTCCATGCAGTTCAAATGGTCAGGAGTGGGAAATGTGGTTGGGACAAAAATGCAATTAGGTTGAGTTCATAAATGTTTGATGTGCCCACAGGGAGACGATGAAGGTCTCCAATGGGAATTTCTTTTCATCCTATCATTTATATTAGCAACAAATGAGGATTGGGGGCATCATCTGAGGACCACACACACCAGGCTTTGGCCCCTGCCTGGCCTGGAGCATTAATCCTGGGTTCTCCTCGTGGCTGACTCCCGCTCACAGACACTACCTTTGTTGGGTACCTTTCTTCTGTGCTTCTGTATTTCCCATCTCACACGCTGTCTGTCCCAGTGAGTTCTTTGAAAGAGGTGTTGGTGGTTATCGTGTTCCTGCTGTATTCCCAGGCTGAGCACAACGTCTCACACATGCAGTAGCTAAGCTGAATTTTCATACGACGTGAAGTGGGAAATGGTAATATGCTGGACCATGAAACACAGATCCAAAACATCTTAACAGACTATAGCAATGTGTGAATTCCATCTTATCCCATTAAAGTAAAATGACCTTTAATCAGCAATAAATGTAGTTTGCACACAGGTTTAGTAATAAATGCACACATGAAGGTGGGGCAAATATGCTGAACAATGATATATATGAAGAAAGGTTCAAAATAAGTTTGGAATAAACAAGGATTTCTGGTAAACCGCCAGGAAAGCCAACACCACTAAACAGTAGCGTGGGTCTCTGTCAAAGGCAGTGACAGTTGCTCACCTCACTGGATATCCCAGATTGAAGAACTAACACGCCAGAGATGTCAGGAACACAGAAACTAGGATGACATAGTTTGGGAAGCCAAGAACGATGAGAATGGCCACAGAAGCCACCTACATGTTCATCAACAGAAGAATGGATAAAGAAGATGTAGTACATATAAAACAATGGAATATTACTCAGCCATAAAAGGAACAAAATTGTGTCATCTGAAGAGATGTGGATGGACCTAGAGACCGTCATACAAGGTGAAGTAAGTCGGAAAGAGAAAAACAAATACTATATATTAACACACATGTGGAATCTAGAAAAATGGTATCGATCTTATTTACCAAAGAGAAACAAAGACACAGATGTAGAGAAAAAAAATGTATGGATATCAGGGAGGAAAGAGGGAGTGGGATGAACTGGGAGATTGGGACTGACATATGTATACTATTGACACTATGTATAAAATAGGTAACTAATGAGAACATACTGCATAGCACAGGGAACTCTACTCAATGCTCTGTGGCTCATTCACTTTGCTATGTAGCAGAAACTAACACAACACTGTAAAGCAATTATACTCCAATAAAAATTAACTGAAAAAAGATATATAAACCCAACTGAAGTTGCAATGCTGAATAACTAAAAGAAAACAGAACAAAAAGAAGTTTTTATCAAATAATATAAATAATGACTATTAACATGAATAAGCATATTACTCTAGGGATGAAACACAGCAGGAGGGAAATGGCCAGTGACGTTTCATCATATATTTACATACCAAAGTTTAAAAAAAAGGAAAAGAAACATGAAGGTAGGCCTGGAGAAGAAAGACTGAGTTACGAATATGTAATTACTTTCAAATGTCTGGAGGGACTGTGGGTAGCAAGGAGACTGATTCTAGTCTTTGTGAATCCAGGAGGGACAGAATCAATGGGAGAATGTAACAGACTTCACGTCACATAGTGGGAAAGTCTAAGTGAATGAGAGGTATCCTTATGGCAAGCTTCCCTGATGGCTCAGACAGTAAAGAATCTGCCTGCAATGCAGGAGACCCAGGTTTGATCCCGGGTTGGGAAGATTCCTTGGAGAAGGGAATGGCAACCCATTCCAGTATTTTTGCCTGGAGAATTCCATTTACAGAGGAACCTGGCAGGCACAGCTGGACACGACTAAGTGGTGCACACAGCCCCTCACACCCTTATGGCACCTGCTCAGGACACAAACATACACACACACACCCTTACGGCACCTGCTCAAGGCTAAGCTTTCCTGCATAGGAAGTTCAGGCAGAGGCCAGGTCGCTTCCTCCTGGTGATGCTGAAGACATCTACAAAGGCAAACAAAGTCACCTGCAGCCTCTGCACTGCACCTCAGTCAAGGTCCCAGGGAGATGCTGGCAGATGGACCACAGTCGGGATTTGGGAGGAAAGGGTGAGCGGTGTTTTGAGTTGAGACGTGTCCGCCTCCCCAGAACAAGGAGGTGGTGTGTCTCTGCTGGGTGCTAGTGGGAAGGTGTGAGCCCAACAAGGAAGGCAGAGAGCACACTGAGAACCGCACACTGTGCAGCAGCAGAAAGCCAAGGGAGAAGCCACTAAACAGAGCAGGCCATCCTCCACCTCTCCTCAAAGCCAAAGCCTTGATGGCTCCTGCGCCAAAGACTTCCGGGCAGGCATAAAGGGCTTTCTCCAAAATCCAAGAAAGCATCTGTGCTTCCTTGATTGGCAGCTGGGAGCAAAGGCTCTATTTCTTCAGTGGTGCTCGTTAAATTCTTGGCACTGCTGAGTGAGAGCAAAGAAACTGTCCCCATTAAAAGGCAGTGCCCAAGACTCCCCTGCCTACCTGCTAGGAGGGCAGCTGCCCTGATCAGAGACAGAACCTGGAAGCAAGAAGTACTTTCCTCTCCTGAGTTTTCTGGAACCTTTTGCAAATCCAAGATGACGACCACACCTTCATCCAGAAAGCAAAACAGCAAGCAACCCCACAACCCAAGAAGAAAGCCTGCAGGGCGCTCTATTTTCTATGTCGTTAGGCTGCTGGAGGTAGAGGACCAAGGGGAAGGCAGGGTGCCAAGAGCTGTTCCTCTCCCCTGAGGCCATGGTCCAAGTGAAAGGAAGAAAAATGAGGCTGGGAAAGAAAGAGAAACCTTCAACAGCACAAAAAGCTAATGACTGGGGGATGGGGGGAGAAGGAGGGCTGGATGGTTGGAAACTGGGCTTCACTGGTGGCTAAATGCATGCCCTACACAGACTGGTAGGAAGGAAGCTCAACCCTGTGCCACCCCCACCCCCCACCCCACAGGACAGGCGGACAGTACTGGTTTTGTTGGCAGATTTTTTTTTTCTTTTGGTGGTGAGCTTTCTTCCTGCACAGCAGGCGCCGGAGTGAAAGCTGACAAGCACTGGCAGAATTTTAAAAATTGCTGCCACTCTCCCACAGACGTCCATTATGTCTCTGGAGCCTTGCGATTCACAGCATAAAAGCATAATCAAGAGAAATCATGGTTCGGCTCAGTCAGGGATGGGCAGAATAGTCCATTTAACTTTATGTTAAAAAAAAGGAAAATAATTGGACCAAAATTTGTTTGAAATGGGAGTAGGAAATGGCTTGTTTTCAATCTATTTCAAATGAGAAACCCCCATTAAATACTCATTGGAAACTATTTAGTTTGGAAACAAGTTTAGTATTCCAGAAGCAACGTACATGAAAAGTTGCAGCACCGCATTACCTGTGTCAGGACTACCTGACAACTCCATGACCCAGTTCTATGGGGCTTTTGAAAGAAGGGATGGCTGGGCGAGGGCTGTTTACAGCCTGGCTGTTGGCGTCACAACAAAAAATCTGCAAGACCAAACTGGCTGGAGAAAAGGAAGTCTTTCAAGATGACAGAAAGCCCCAAACAACCTTCTGTTGGCAGATGGCAACATGGGGGCTGAGACCAAACAGAGACTGAAGACAGTGGGAAGTGAGTCATGCAGAACACAAAACCCATTCTCGGTGCTGTGCCACGTCGTGACTGCCTCACAGGGGAGGAGAGTCCACCGCCCTGACCTGAAGCCTCCGGAGCCTCGGACAGACCCCCAGGGGTGCTCACCTTCACACGACGTGTGCCTCTGCCAACCTTGCCACAGGCAGTGCGTTGGGAAGAGATGCCTCAGAGAGGGGCTGGCCCAGACTGGCATTTCTCAGGCACAGCGGCCAGCTCACTCCTCACTCCATTCTACCTTCCAGCTTACAAGTCTGCTATTTCAGCCGTGGCTATACTACCAAGTACGGCAGTGGGATTCACTAAGTGGTAAATTCTAAGGGGTCGGGGACTTTTTTTTTTTTTAAATCCCCTTTTGTTCACCCAGAATCTAACAGTGTACCTATCACACTGCAGATGCCCCATCCATGTCTGCTGAATGAATGGATGAACGTCCTATGAAGGAAGTAGGAAACCTCTTAAGGGAGAGGTCTGGTGTGAGAGGGCTTCTCTGGTGGCTCGGCGGTAAAGAATCTGCCTGTGATGCAGAAGACATGGGTTCAATCCCTGGGTCAGGAAGATTCTACTGGAGAAAGGTAAGGCAACCCACTCTAGTATTCTTGCCTGGAGAGTCCCATGGACAGAGGAGTCTGAAGGGCTACAATCCATTGGGTCACAAAGAGTTGAACACAACTGAAGCAACTTAGCATGCACGTGTGATGGTCTGAGAAGGCTGGGTCTTGCTTTAAGCATAAAACCCAGAAATTTTAACCAACAGAGACCTAATGTATAGCACAGGGAACTCTGTTAAATGTTATGTGGCAGCCTGGATGGAAGGGGAGTTTGGGAGAGAATGGATACATGTATATGTATGGCTGAGTCCCTTTGCTGTCCACGTAAAACGATCACAACGTTGTTAACTGGCTATACTCCAATACAAAATAAAAAGTTTAAAAAAAGTTTATGGAGGCTGATGAAGCAAAAACCAGACACTTTTTACATAGGTTAAAAAAAACCCTGTTAACTGATAATCTAAGCAAAATATTAAACCTTGCCCCCTGATATTAAAGGGATGAAGTATCATTACTACTTTAGCAGCAGAGATTGTTAGTTATACTTTTGGAAGAACAAGGTCACATATCACAGCTGCAACATGGGTTGCCCTGGTCATCTCCAGCTAAACATCCTGCTCAGCAATCTTCATGGTCTTCATCTGCTGAAATATTTAATTTTGTCCCTTACTTCAATTTCTCCTCTTCTTTAATTCCTTTGTACACCTTCACTTCCTCTTTCCTTTAACCTTTAGGGTTCTATGAAAGTGATAAAGGCTCTCAGTTGAGTACACTTCTATTTCTCTTGAGAACAGAGAGCTGGACCACCCTTTCACACCACTTGGTCCTTCTCATTTGCGGGCTGAGCTTGAGCTTTCTCAGATCACAGCAACACTGGCAGAGTTTGCATGAGTCACTGGAATCTTTAAATACAACAGAGAGTGGCTGGAAAATGTTAATTTCATTGAAAAGCAAGGTTTACCTTTAATAGAGTTTGCATATGCAACATAAATCCACTCAGGAAAGAAAGCCCTTTTGTCCCTAATTGCTTTACACATTTCAGGGGTATATATAAAATACAGTCTGTCACTTGCTATTAATTTTAAGAAAGCAGAATTAATTTTGAAAGACTAAAATTTTGATTCACACAACAACAACAAAAATCCGATGCTGTAGAGCTTGGGAGTGGATGAATATAGCCACATGGATCTCGGTTACTGATCAAGCACTTTCATTCTGCTCTTCATAGATTTAGGGAAAATCTACTGTGTGCACATCTGACTGGTGAGTGGGGACGGCAGCATATCATGAAGCCTGGGTGTTTGTCCTTGTTCTCAGAGATGTCTGGGAGTGAGTGCCAGGCACACAAATGACTGAAAAGAGGGGCTGAAATGCTGAGTGTGGGCAGAGTTTTGGCGTCCTCTGCAGGTTTCAAAGGGGGTGTGAGGAGGCCTGGGAACCAGGTGGCTGCTTGGTTAGATGGCTGGACACGCACCTAATGCTCTGCAGTTAAATCCACTTTCCCTCCTGTTGTCGCTTTTGATTCTTCTGCTAAGCAGGGCCTTGGTTTCTAATGGAGCAGCAGCAAAGGGATCAACAGATCACCCAGCTCAGTGTCTTACCGGAGTTCTCTTTACCACACGTCCACTCAGCGTGTGTGTGTGTGAGAGGCGAGGAGGAAGGCCACGGAATTCTCTTCACTGCTGTGGTCAGCCTACATGGGCTCTTACGTGTTAATAAAGGCTAAAATAGGACAAAGGAGCATCTGCAACACTGAAAGAGGCATGCTATGTCTATTTTTTCTTAAAATTTATTTAGCCATTTTTGGCTGCACCAGGTCTTCATTGCTGCGCGTAGGCTTTCTCTAGCTGTGACGAGCTGGGGCTACTCTCTAGTTGCGGGGTGCGGGCTCCTCATTGCGGTGGCTTCTCTCGCTGTGGCTCGAGGGCTCTGGGCTCAGTAGCTGTGGCAAACAGCTGCGGCGTGAGGGATCTTCTTGGACCAGGGATGGAACCCGTGTCCCCAGCATTGGCAGGCGGATTCTTAACCACTGGACCACCAGAAATGCCCCAGGTTATGCCTTTTCTTTTAATGATGCCATCTAGCTCTTAACCAGTTACAAAGGAGTCACAAGGAGTCCTGGCTTCCTGAATCTGGAGGAGGGGTCCAGGCTGTGCTTTGGGACAGTTTCAGCTTTGGGACACTTCCATACTGCCTCCGCTTGCTTCACATGACCCTCCCTGGAGCCAGCCTGCTCCGCCTGCAGCCCTTTATCGTTCTGCCCACCAACCTCTGTCCTGAGCGGGAGGGTGCCGCTGCTCTGCGCATGTGTTGCTGGGGGAGGCCAGCTCAGTCAGCAGGGCTTCCAAGGCCCCCAGATCACTCCTGGCCTGGGGCCAAGTAAGACAAGAGAAACACAACAGTGCAGTGAGATTTCCAATTTCAAAGGAAAGGATGGTTCCTTACTCTAGTGTATCTCTTGCTTTCAAGGTGTTAACAATAATAATAAAATGTGACATAAAAGGCGTCAAGCGCTTCTGTGTCAGGCCCTCAAGTGTCTTCTCGACAGTATTTCATTTACTCTCCCAATCATCCTAATAAGGAAGGTAGTGTCACAACTATCTCCATCTCACAATGCAGAAACTGAGGCAGAAAGAAAGGGAAAGTGGTAGTCGCTCACCTGTGTCCTACTCTTTGCAACCCCATGGATTGTAGCCTGCCACGCTCCTCCGTCCATGGGATTTTCCAGGCAAGAATACTGGAATGGGTTGCCATTTCCTTTTCCAGAGGATCTTCCTGACTTAGGGATTGAACCCTGGTCTCCTGCATTGTGGGCAGACTCTTTACTGTAGCTACCAGGGAAGCCCTAACTGAGGCAGATACATTATTTAAATTTCTGAAGGTCAAACAGATCACTAGTCAATAGGATCATCAAAATCTGTGTGACTCCAGAACGCTTAATCACTAAACTATATATTTTCTTTTATGAGATAGTTGTACATGATGTTTAGAATTAAAAAAAAAATTCTTCTTAGTAATGTACAAAGTTAGCAACTCAACTATGCAGCCTCTTACGATGAAGAAAAAGCCTTTTTTTTTAAAAAAAACTAGATTGTGAAAACCTGAGGCCTAATAACCTCTTTGTGAGTCCTAAATCTAAAAGTAGAGTCATCTGATAAAAAACTATGCATGGAAGCCATCATGGGGCCAACTGAGATGTCCCTTCACACAAACAGAAGGGGATCTATCAACTTGATGGCATCATTCGCTGAGATTCGTTCACTGAGATTCTACTGAATATATGCTGGCAGAGGAAAGAGTACAGGCTCTGGAGTCAAACCACCGCAAACCCTAATTTTTAACTGACTAGACTTGTGACCCTGGTTATCTCCCTTGATCTCTTGGTTGTTCAGTTTACCTCTGTATGAAAATAGGCATTACTCTGCTGCTGCTGCTGTTTAGTCACTCAGTCGTGTTTGACTCTTCGTGACCCCGTGGATGGCAATCTGCCAGGCTCTTCTGTCCATGGGACTCTTCAAGTAAGAATACTGGAGTGAGTGGCCATTTCCTTCTCCAAGGCATTACCTATCTTGTAGAGTTGTCATAAGAATTAAATAAAGTACTTATAACTGTGCCCGGGACATAGTGAGCCCAATGAATGTAGGCACACATCACCATCATTATGGCTGTCGTTGTAATCATCACCACCATTACACTAGGTGCTCACAGGTAATGACAAAGTGTAGAAATGTTGTTCTCTGAGTTCCTATTTAAAAAGCAATAAAAGCTCATGTTCCTGGCAACCTCCAGATATTACATCTTCCATATGTTTGCCTGGCTGAAACATCTCAACTGTAAAGAAATCTCTTCATTGACTTTTCCTAAAGTGCCATCTCTTTCAGCATCAGAAAGCAGTTCTTGGGACTCCTAAACAGATGCAGACAAAGGCCCCTTAAAGTCACTTCAGTCAAGCCTTTGCTGAACACTGGTGTGTGTACGTGTGTGTGCTAAGTCGCTTTAGCCATGCCTGACTCTTTGTGACCCCATGGGCTGTAGCCCATCAGGTTCCTCTGGCCATGGGATTCTCCAGGCAAGGGTACTGGAGTGGGTTGCCATTTCCTCCTCCAGGGGATCTTCGTGATGCAGGGATCAAACCTGTGTCTCCTGCATTAGCAGGTGGGTTATTTACCACTAGCACCACCTGGGAAGTCTAGAACACTAGTAAACCTGCGCCATCACTGATGATCCAAAATGACAGAGTACTGGGAGCTTCTCACCTTGCAGGCCAGGGAGCAGGGGATGTGAGATGCTCCTCTCAGTGGGCCATCCCTTTGAGTCCTACATTATATCCATCCCACCAGGCTCCCAGACCCTAGCATCACAAAGAGAGTCTCACTTTGTTCACTGCCACTCACTGTTCTCCAGACACGTGGGCAGAGCAGATCAGAGCTAGGGTTCCAGTGACTCCCGCTGGAAGCCCGCTGCTGTGGGATGCTCAGCTTGCTTGTCACTTCCAACTTGGCTACTGACCCATCCTAGTCTGGCAGGAGACAGCAGCTACCACCACCCAGCTCTCCCTGCTGTTCCTATGTGAGTTTCCATTCTAGTCTAGGAATAAGTCTACAGCGAAAAATTCTAGGCAGCATGAGAAGTGACAGAGAAATGTCAGGAAGACAAGGAAACCTAACCTCTCTGAGGCAGATGGTTGAAGAAATGGCCCCCAGCTTGGTCACGCCCCCTGTATTGCTGGTTGTCCCTTCCCACACGGACTCTGGACCAGCCACATGGCTTGCTCTGGTCACAGGTGGAGCATCGAGGTGTCATTGGCTGAACTTGATAAACACTTGTGCACTGGGGCCTGTCCCTCTTGCTGCTCCAAGAACCCTGCAGTCGCATGGACTGAAGCCTGAGTTAGCTCACTGAAGGATGAGAGGTCACAGGGATCAGAGAGAAGCCGGCTCAGCTGGGACCTCAGCCCCCAGACCAAGCAGTCTGTCCATCACCAGACACTGGTAGAGGCCTCCTAGAGCAGCCAACCTCAGCTGACCACAGATAACTGAGAGGCCAGGAGAGATTAAGCAAGATGGCCCAGATAAGTACAACTGCCCACTTGACCCAAAGACTTGTGAGCCATTTAAAACAGTCACTAAGTTTAGGGGTAGGTTGTTTGTCCAATGCTTTGGCCACTGGATGAGAAGAGCTGACTTATTGGAAAAGACACTGATGCTGGAAAAGATTGAGGGCAAGAGGATAAGAGGGTGACAGAGGATGAGATGACTAGATGGCATCACTGACTCAATGGACATGAGTTTGAGCAAATTCTAGGAGATGGTGAAGAACAGGGAAGCCTGGTCTGCTGCAGTCCACGGGGTTGCAAAGAGTCAGACACGACTAAGCGACTGAACAACAAAAGCAAGGTTGTTCCTAACAAAAGGTAACCGATACCATCCCCTCTAACCCCCGACTACAGGATCAGCTGTCTGCAGCCTGCTGACTTCCAAGGATGGTACCACCAAGCTTCCCCCATGCCTTGGTTCCTACAGGGCACCAAGTGTAGGCCTCAAGTGGTGTCTCTCCAGAAAAACAACAACAGGAAAAAAAATGTCAGTACATGATGGTAAATATGTGTTAGAGCAGGGGTCGGGGTGGTGGGGATGAAAGGGCCAGCCAGGCGAGAAAGGCGGAGAGAAAGAAACTGACCCACTGAACACAGAAGCAAACTCCCCCTCCCGCTCCCCTGGAGGTCCCTTTTGCTACTGGCAAAGAGAAGCCATAGGGCAGTGAGCATGAGCAAGTGGCCAGGCTAATTTTCACGCGCAGACTGGGGGCTGGGGAAGAGGGAGTGGCGAGAACCACCATCTTGCAGAAGCCACAGCCCCAATCCTCCTCTGCTCTGCTCAAAGTAATTCTACACGGCTAGGAAAAAAAGAAAGGCTTGAGCATAAGGTTTCTATCTGCGCTGCACAGAAGCTGATTAAAAATGCTAACTACCATGATTGTCCAACCACCAGACGCTCCCTGGAGACCTGTGCTCACAGATGGTGATTAGTTTGGGATGGCCAGAACATTCACCGGTACCATGCTGTCGTAACACCCACAGACTATCTGTCACACTCCCAGGAGGCCGTTAGAGCCTGTTTACTTCATACAGTTAACTTGAACCATAAGCTGCACAAGCCTCTTTGATACAATTTTAATCACCCAGGATCCTCATAAACCCCTAACACTCCCAGCCTGCATATGCACTTGCACACAGCTCAGCATGGAACTCCCCTTGGAATTCCGCAGCCAGTGACACCCCCGCCCCACCTCGCAGGCCCCGAGATGGATGCCCCCCTGCTGCAGACCCTGTAGAAGGCCCTCCCTGATTCACCCACCCGAATTAGGGCTTCCCGGCGCCGTCATATATCACAGCTCCCACTGGAAATTGGGTGATAAAAGATCGATACCAGGACCTTGTAACAAATGTTCCAACAGTGAAACTGCAAGCTACTGTTTATCTTTTCTAGAACATATTTTTCCCCCCAAGCAAATTCTAATTTTCTAGACTGACCCCGACTATCCTCTCTGATATTTATTTATCCGGAAAGCAGAAATAAGCGAGGTCCCGGAGACAGTATCTGAGTGGACACAAAGCCCTGTTTAATCACTGCTCCTGGGAACCCTGGTCACCACTGCCCCTCCCGCACGCCCCGGCCCTTTTCCAGATTCAACCACTTCACAGCATCCCCCACCCCGCAGGCTGGCAGCCTGCTCTCTGGCCAGACTTTGGGCGCAGAAGCTGTGACATTCAGCGGATATGCCGATAGTAAGAAGGACAGCCTGCGAGGAGAGGCAGGAGCCCTTTCAAGCAATTTTATGTGGATTCGGTGTGATCTGACATTTCTTGTATAGGTGGGGTTGGTCTGGTGTCTTGAGGCTCCTCTCCATAGAAAAGGTGGAGGGTCTGACCGTGGAGGAGGATTCACTTCTGGGTTCAGCTCTGCCGGGTCTGTGTGGCCTGCCACGCCGCCTCACTGTTTTCACCTGCAAAATGGGAGAACCTCTCTCCATTCTGCCCGGCCCACATGATCGCTGTGTGAATTGAATGAAAAAACTATTTGTGAAGGGAATCTGTAAACTGTGAAATACTAAAATTTTTTAAAAGGTTTTTTAAATGTGCATTCCACTGCTCTTGCTTAACTTTGGGTCTTTATTCTCTCTTCCAGGAAAAGTGAAGCCAGCATCCGGACGGAATTGCAGAGTAGTTGTTTGCGATGATGGGGTTTTCTAGGCTTTCCCACTCAGAGGGGAAGCTTCTCTGTGTGTCTGTGGCATTCTGGAACCAAGAGGCTCTGAGCCCTTTTGTGGGCTGGCTGGCGAGTACCGTTTGGAAGCACTCCTGTGTCTCCCTCAGTGAGCATGGCGGACTTTACACACAGCTGTGGCTTATGAATGAGGTGATTCTTTAGATAAATAAACAGTATTTGAGAAGTTTTCTGGTTGCTGTTACCTCCTCTCTTTGGCTTGCCCACCCTTGCTTTCCTCTTCTCTCCTTTTGAACCTGGGGCTCAACACTCCTTTCTAGATGGCACATTCTAGAACACCATTTAAACTGTTGACCCCTATTGACCCTCCCATTTCCAGGCCTTATTCTACACACAGCATATTAAAAAGCAGGGATGTCACTTTGCCAACAAAAGTCCATATAGTGAAAGCTATGGTTTTACCAGTAGTTATGTATGGATATGAGAACTGGACCACAAAGAAGACTGAGCACTGAAAAATTGATGCTTTTAAACTGTGGTGCTGGAGAAGACTCTTGAGAGTCCTTTGGACATCAAGGAGATCAAACTAGTCAATCCTAAAGGAAATCAGTCCTGAATATTCATTGGAAGGACTGATGCTGAAGCTGAAGCTCCAATACTTTGGCCACCTGATTCGAAGAGCTGACTCATTGGAAAAGACACTGATGCTGGGAAAGATTGAGGGCAGGAGAAGAAGGGGGTGACAGAGGATGAGATGGCTGGATGGCATCACTGACTCATTGGGTATGAGTTTGAGCAAGCTGTGGGAGATAGTGAAAGATAGGGAAGCCTGGTGTGCTGCAGTCCATAGGGTTGCAAAGAGCTGGACACAACTTAGTAAACAATTATACACACATCTCTGGTTTTAGGAAACAAAAGTGATTTGCATGTCAGGTTATATCTACAAAGTACATTCTATTATCATTATTTTTCACTGTGCTGGGTCCTTGTTCTGCACTCGGGCTTTCTCTAGTTGCAGCGTTCAGGGACTACTCTTGGTTGTGGTGTATGGGCTTTCATTGTGGTTGTTTCTTTTGTTGTGAAGCATTCAGGCTCAGTGGGTGTGGGACATGGGCTTAGCTGCCCCCTGGCACCTGGGATCCTCCTGGACCAGGGATCGAACCCATGTCCTCTGCATTGGCAGGCAGATTCTTAAGCACGGGCTCACCATTGATGTCCACCACAAAGGAAGGTTCATGAGCTCATCTCCTCCCTTGCTGAACTCACAGTCACAACTTGCACAGGGCAGCACCTGCCCAGGATCCCCAGAAGCCTTTCCTCTTAGCAAAAACCAGGGTTTCCCATTTCCTGCTCATTTCCATTCTTTCCCTTCTTCCCACAGACACCAGGACTCCTTCTCTGTGGGGAATCCAGACCCACAGCCCATCGCTGCTCTGGGATCCTGTCCTCCTGGACAGTTACCACACAATCATATCATGTTACTCTTTCCTGATCGATTTCACATTCTGGTCAAAAAGCTCCTTAAATTCAAGAGAACTTCAGACTTCCTTTAGGGAATTAGTGGACTATCTGTATCATTCATTCTCCGCATTCAAAAGTATGTGCTTAGAACAAGGCTAACTGAGGCAGATCAGTTAGGAGTGGTCCCATTTCTCTTCAAAAGGAAATATAAAACTCGGCCTGGAAACCCAGCTCTGGACCCCAGGACCCCTCCTAGTTTGTCTCCCAGTTCTAAATCTCGATGTCACTGATTACATAAAAGCCTTGCCTCCTGTCCTAGCAGAAGGACAAACCGTGGAGAACACAGCAACCATCGCAGTCACAAGTTTGATGGTATTGCGTTGATACTGGTGCCTTAGGTTGCCATAACAACCTCTCCGTACAGTTTAACACCCAGAAGCCCGTTTCTACTGTTTATATTTAGTGCTATCTATGTAGGCCAGGGCTTTCTCCTTTCTGTTTTATACCCCTTTTTAACAAAGAAAGAGTTGGTACAGGTATAGCAAAGTGGGAAATCTATTTCCCTGCATTTGCACTACCTCTACAGGTAAAGAAGGACATCTTTTTTTCTTGGTGAGCAAAAGTAGAGAAAGAATGAGAAGGTGGGAAGAGTTTCTAGGATTTGATAAAATAACTATTACGCTGCATGCTAAGTTGCTTCAGTCATTCCAACTCTTTGTGACTCTATGGACCTGGAGCCCACCAGGCTCTTCTGTCCATGTGATTCTCCAGGCAAAAATACTGGAGTGGGTTGCCATGCCCTCCTCCAGGGGACCTTCCTGACCCAGGGATCGAACCCAGGTCTCCCGCATTGCAGGTGAATTCTTTACCATCTGAGCCACCAGGGAAGCCTGAAGTATTATGCTGACCTATATCTAACATTGTTGAGTAAACAGTATGAGCAATTATTACAGCTAAGTGACTGTGCCCTTGAAATACTGAGGGACTGAGTGGCGAGTTCAACCAAAAAAAAAAAAAAAAAAAAACCAAACAGAAAAACCCCAAAGCACTGAGCAGCTCCAATGTGAGGAAGCGAGACAGCTCATCATACTTTGCTGGAGGGACTGGATTTTCACTCCCACCACTGAGTGGAAGCCTCAAGCATGGGACTGTGCCCAGTCACCCGGAGTATAGTGAGAGTGTTTTAACATGAGGTGATGTCTGCTGGCCCTGGTGCGTAGCACTTCAGAGCATGAGGGAATCTGCAGAGGCGACTGAGACTGTCATCTTAATGGATTTCTGGAGAGGAAGAGACTGGAGAAATGGAGACAAATGGGAGCAAACAGGGAAGCCCAGGAATCGCACCCAGCTGGCTTGACCTCCATTCTAGTAAGGATCTGAAATGAACTCTGTGAAAATATGCTAAAAAGCCAGAAGCACTTAGGATCTATGTCTTAGGAAGACACATCCCATTCAAGTCAATGAGCAATGACTGAGTGCCACCTGTATGCAGATCCCAGTGCCGGGGTCTGGGCGGACTGAGACCAGTAAGTGGTTGGTGAGGGTCGGGGAATGGGAGAGAGGAAGGTAGGAACTCTAAAACACCAATAAAGATGATGGAGGCATGTCCTGAGAGATTTAGAAGGAAATGGGAAAACAGGCCCAGGAGCGGTAGGAGACGGCTGAGCAGTCGAGGAGGCTAGGAAGCTTCGAAAGTGAGATGGGACAGAAGCAGGATTTTGAAGCTGTACCGAATATGACTGGTAAGAAGTGGGTGAAGGGCTAAAAGGGCACCCTGGGGAGATGTGGGTGGAGAGTGTGGAGGGTTCAGCGATGGTGAGCAGAGGTCTGGCGTGTAAGGACAGGCCCTCTCCTGTGAGTTGGCTGTGCATCTAAAGAGATGCCTGAGAGAGAAGTCGAGGTCTGAGCTATGGGAGCAGAAAGGTTGAGAGACCTTCCCAAGAGAAAAGTGACAAAACTGGGTGACTCTGTGGGAGGTGAAAGGAAGCGAGCGAGGAGCATGTGGACTGTGATCTTCCTCTGAGACCAGACTCGGGAGAACAGCTCTCCTGGGCCAGGACCCAGAGGTGGTGCGTCCCAGACTCAGCGCTCCTGTGCTGGGGACCCCAGCAGGATCTGAGCCTCGTCCACCAGGAGATTAACTGGAAGGGATGGGGCCGCCTGCCAGCAGCTTCTGTCTCTGCGCTCCTCCTGTGGGCGCCCGAAGCTTGACGTCCTCCTTTCCTCATTCAAATGCCCTCCTCCAGGGCTCTCTGCTCTGTGGATTTCTACTCCAGGGTGAATCTTGTCTCCACAGCAGCCCTCTTCCCTCCCACAAAGAAGACTTCTCAAACCCTTTTCCAGTCTGTTTGAGTCTCACCAAATCTCAATGATATTTTCGAGGTCATATTTACCATGCTAGGCTTCAAAAATCAAGATCATTTTGATTTTCCCGGGCTCTGAATGGCACTTAGTCCTAATAACATTTTTTATCTTGGGTGTCACTAGGCTTCACCCATGCTGTGCTTTTTATTTCTGTTTCAAACTGATAATCTCCAGGCCTCTTTATTTTAACTGATTTTGTAGTGCTTGACTTTTAAAAGCCTTTTCCTGGGTGCTTCTCCCCACTCCTTCCTCCACATCTGCTTTAAAGTCATTGTGAGCAGATCAGCTGGTACCTGGGAAAAAAGACTTTTTATTTGTATGTGACAAAATCCCTTCTGAGTTGCCTTTTGACATTTCTGAACTTGAGTGCATGCATTCATGGCTCCATTCATTCAACAAATAACACTGATCACCTTCACTGAGTGGGCACTATGCTAAATGGTGAACAACGGGACTTCTCTGGTGGTCCAGTCATCAGGGTCAATCCTTGGCTGGGGAATTAAGATCTCACATACCTGCTTGATGTGGCCAAAAATCTAAAAAAAACCCCAAAAAACGAGCGCGAGGACATGGCCTCCTGGAACTTCCAGTCTACAAGGGGCAACAAACCTAACCAATGAAAGACTGCAACCATGATAAGTGTCCTGAGGAAGAGAAAGAGGAATTATGAGAGTGGATGGGAGAAGAGGAAACACTTCCGCTGGGAGAGTTGTGGAAAAAAAGGATCAGGTGCCTCAAGAAGGGGTAAAGCCCGTTCCCAAAGTAAGAAGGGCTTCCCAGGTGGCTCAGATGGTAAAGAATCAGCCTGCAATGCAGGAGACCCAGGTTTGATATCTGGGTCAGGAAGATTCCCTGGAGAAGGGGATGGCTATCGACTCTAGTATCCTTGCCTGGGAAACCCCACGGACAAAGAAGCCTGGCGGGCTACAGTCTACGGGATGGCAGAGAGTCAGACATGACTAAGTGACTAACACTCGCTTTTTTCATGTGACCATCTGCCAGGGAAGCTGTGGAAGTAATTCTGTGAAGACTGGCATTCTGGGAAAAATAACTTCAGGGTCCTTTCCATCTTGAAGATGCTCTGATTCTATAAACAGGACCAACCAAGAGGGAAAAGGAAGTGTGATTTATGAAAATGCCCTCACCCGCAAGCCAGGCTCTCAACAGGCCCTTCCCCACCTTCGTCTCACCAGCTGATACAAAGCTTCATCGCTCTGTCTACTTAAGATCTTATCGAGGTGCCCACCCTGGGCTATAAACTGTAGGAGAAAGCCTCTAGGAGCGAGCACTCTCACAGACACCCTATAGTGAGCAATTTCTACTGATATGAATCGTTCATTTGAGCGAAAGAGTAAAATATGTTAAAGGGACTTCAGGGGATTACCCTTCCTATATTAACAACCCATTAACATTTAATGAACTGGGATAATGGTCAAGGCAACATGAAGCCATGCGAAAGCCGAGAAGCTGGGTGGACGTCTACACAACAAATCCACTAAGTACTTGCCTGATGCTTTTGGCTTCTCTGGGCACCCTGGTCAACCCCGTATTCCTGTGCGAGGAAGAAAAGGCCTCTGGGTTCCGGCTGTTTTCTGTTGCCAGGGAGCTTAATGCAGCCCAGAGCCCTTCCACCAGCTAACATCGGCTTGCGGGCCTGAACTGGACCAAGCTGGACATTTACCGATGCTGATGAGGCCGTTGGCTGCCAAAATGCCCAACAGCTACTTTCACTCTTCATTCTGATCCTCCCTCACACACACACTCCTGAGCTGCCACATGGTGGAGGCAATTTCACCCAGAGTGAGTACGTCATGGCTTCCTCAGGCCTCAGGAAAGTGTGCAGACTGGATTTTCAATGCAGCTCCTATCTCCTTATTATTCTCTCTCCCCCATTACAGCTTTTCCTTACAGATCCTGATATACAGTAGTGTCAACTGATAAATGATCTTGGCACTTGTGGTCAGAAAGGATGGTTCAGTAGTAACTAGCGAAAACTGAAATACTAGACCTGCCTCCATGTGTAACTGGCTTGTTTGAATAACTTCATTGAGCAGATGCACTTATTTAATTTCTTAAGGTACATTTTTGGAGCTAGTTGATCTGCCAGGTCTACCAAGAAATGATGTCACTTAGTATCTTGTGAAGGAATTACAGGGTTTCTACTGCTGGCAGAGTCAGGGACAACTAGAAATCTAGGCTGGAAACATTCTGGCCACAGACTAGAGCAATGATTCAACGTCTTTCGTTTGGAACAACACAGATAACAGGCTTCCCCGATGTCTCACTGGCTAAAGAATCTGCCTGTGATGCAGGAGACAAAGGAAACTTGGGTTCAGTCCCTAGATCAAGAAGATTCCCTGGAGAAGGAAATAGCAACCCACTCCAGTATTCTTGCCTGGAAAATCCCATGGATGGAGGACCCTGGCAGGCTGTAGTCCAGAGGATAGCAAGGAGACAGAAACGACTGAGTGACTAAGCATTCACACACAAAGTAATGTTTCCACTACAGACTCATTCTTGACCCACAGGCATCTCCAGGATGCTAAAGAGGTAGGATCGGCTCTACTTTCCAGCAACTGGATGTAACACCCTCTCTCTTGGCTCTACCCCTAACTAGGGCGGGAGTGACTGTGGTTGGGACCTGCTGATCTAAGGTCTAGAATGTGGTTACGGGTGCCCGAGCAGACCCCCAAACTGATTCCCAGAGTCTGGATTTGCTTGCAAGTACCCCCTCAGTTGTTCTTAGGGAGAGGCAGAATGGCCTTCTGTGTAGGCAGGGGTCCAATTTTCACAATAAGATGTCAACTTTACCACCTGCACTTCTGATTTCTAAGGCATAAGGCTCTGCCCTGGGCCAGCAGAACAGAATACAAACACACCAGGCTCTTGTCAGAGAATACAATCTCAAAATGTCTGCCATTCAACTCCTATCAAAAGCCCAGCTGAGAAAAGCAATATTTACAAAAGATTATTTGAAGGACAAGCAGTTCATCCATTCTTCGAAACACTCAAAATTCTATCCATGGATCAAACCTGGCCACCTCACAGCTTCACACTAGGGCCATAGTACTTGAGTCCCACACAGAATCGCTGTCACTGAATTGTATTTTAATGTCACACCATTTGCTCTTATCAAAAAGGTACTAGAAAAGCAGCCATAGAAGATCTGTTATTGCATTTGAGAACGGCGTTGTTCACTACAGAAAATCCCATGTGAGAAAGTTATCTTGCAATGAAGCTTAAGAAGAAGCAGCTTGATTCCTGAAGAAACGATGGTCTCTTTTCTAAGTAATTTCATAGAGAATTGAATATTGGCTGCCAGGAACCTCAGTGTCAAACCTGAAGCTTGGCTGAGGCAATTATATCAATCCTTCATTTTTCTGTGTCTGTCATTTTGTTCTTCGTTGCTATTTTCTTTTCTATGTTCACTGCTGCATACCTGATGTATATTTTTTTAACAAACTGTCACAGAACTTATGACACCAGGTAATGGTATAAATATGGAAAGAATGCCTAAGTATCTCTGTTTATATAAACACTGTGCCTATTGGGTTGTTCTTACTTGATCGCAATTCCCTTCTTGATAGCAGTAATTGCTGTTGTTGTTCAGTTTGTAAGTCGTGTCTGACTCTGCGAACCCGTGGACTGTAGCCCTCCAGGCTCTTCTGTCCGTGGGATTCTCCAGGCAAGAATATTGGAGTGGGTTGCCATTCCATTCTCCAGAGGCAGTAATTGTAGCTATAGCAATAATAATGCTAACAATCATAATCGAACTTATAATAAAGCCATCACTTACTTTGTAGTTCCTGTGTATATAATTACTACAGTAAGACTGCACACCTTATTTTACTTAACCTCTCAATAACCCTGTAAGTTTGGTACTGGTTAGCCTCATTTAACAGATGAGGAAACTAAGGTTCTAAGAGGGTAAGGGATTTTTCTGTTAAATACCTAGTAAAAGCAGAATCATACCACTTGTATCCAACTTCAAACAGCTGCAGGAAATCTCCATGTTAACTGTAATGGGCCATTTAAAGGGGGAATTACAAAATTAAAATAACAAATGCTACAGATAGACTGGAGCTTTTCTTCCTCCCTTCTTGGTATCATAGTAGAGCAGTGTCAAAGACTGCCTGTAGGTGCTTTCTCATGTCCTATTAGAGCCCACAGGGGAAAAAGTGATCTACAGTAGTATAAGGTAAAGATGAAAATGTATTTTGTTTTCTATTTATTTTCAAAATATTTCTTTTGGTGCTCTTGGTGGCTCTGTGCAGCCCCATGGACTGTTATCTATTTATTTGGCTGCACTGGGTCTTCATTGTGGCATGCGGTTGGGGCATGGGGGCTCTAGCTCCCTGATCAGGGATTGCACCTGGGGCCCCTGAATTGGGAGCATGGAGTCTTAGCCACTGGACCACCAGGGAAGTCTCAGAAGTGTATGTTGTAGGTATAACCAAGTCAAGAGTATAGGTAATATATTTTGACAAAAGCAAAAAAGCTGAACAAAGAACCACAAACATCAGCAAAACACTGCAGTCTAAGGACTTTGAGAGATTTCCCACAAAGCATGGCAGGCATCTCAAAGTTGCAGAGGACCTGACCCCCTTGGGGAACGCTGCTCTGACCTACAGGGATGTTTGGTCTCACATGGGCCAACCGCCGTGTGGCGCCACCATGGGGAGGTTGTCACTGGCATTCACATCACAGGGCAGAATGTCCTCCCTGCCTTCCACATTTCTTCACACGGTACAGCCCTTTGCCATCATGTCTCCATCAGCTTTCAGAGGAATCACCTACATGAGCTGAGAATACAGAGCCTGGCACTTGTTCTCCATTCGAGACACAAGGGTGAAAGTTAGGGACATGTGTTCATTCATCCATTCAGTGACCAAACACCTAACATCTGCTAGGCCTGGAAAAACAGAAGAGTAAGCAGACCTAAGCCTGGACAAAGACTGCTTAGATACGACACCAAAAGTATGTACCATGAAAGAAGACGAATGATCAACTGGACTTCATCAAACTTGATAACCTTTGGGCTTTGAAAGATGGAATCGGGAGGGAGGTGGGGGGGTGGTTCTGGAAGGGGAACACATGTATACCCATGGCAGATTCATGTCAATGTATGGCAAAACCAACACGATAATGTCAAGAAAAAAAAATATATGCAAATCACATATTTGAAAGCGTCTGTATTCATTATATGAAAAGAACAAACAATTGTAAACTTAAAATGGGTCAACTTTATAATTTTTACGTCACATCTCAATAGTTTTAAAAATATTATCATATAATATCGCTTATATGTGGAATCTAGAAAAATGGTACGGATGAACTTACTTGCAAAGCAGAAACACATTTACAGACGTAGGGAACAAAGCTGTGGGTACCAAGTCAGGGAGCGGAGGGTGGGGGTAGGATGATTAGAAGATTGGGACTGGCACACATATACGCTTGATACTACGTATAAAATAGGTAACTAACGAGAACTCTACTCAGTGCTCTGGTGACATAAACGGGAAGGAACTCTAAAAACAAGAAGGGATATAGGTATGCAAATAGCTGATTCACTCTGCTGCACAGTGGAAGCTAGCACAGCATTGTAAAGCAACCATGCTCCAATAAAAATATTTTTTTTTAAAAAATACAGGCAGCCACCAGCCTCTTTTGGCAATTCATCACTACTCTAATTCTTTCTTTGGTCTTCCTTGTCGACAGCAGATGAGAGCATCTAAGTGGGCTGAAGCTGGTCACAGGCACTGGAGTTATACAGTAGAACCCAGCCAATGTCACTTTTTATGTCTTTAGGCAAGTTACAACCTCTCTAAGTCTCAATTTCTCCCAGTCTATAAAACACTGATAAGCTCTGTACTGCTTATCTCAGTGGGCTGTTGGGTGTAGCATATGGGATGTGAAGCTATCCATAAAGGGCTTTGTTTTCCTTGAGCTAGTATGCCTGCTCTTGAGCCCTGGGACTTACATTAAAGTTAGTTCGCCATGGTTAACACTCTGTTTATGTCCTCTATTAAATTCTAATTGAGTTTTAGTGGCATTCAGACATAGCTTTTAGACATTGCGGCATTCAAACATTTTGCAATAGAGTGATTGGTTTTAGGCACCAAGGCTGGGCTGGGGAGAAAAGCCATGGCATCTCTGCTCAACATCCATTCTTTTCAAAATATTTTCAAAGGATGCAGCATCAGAGGATTCCCTGGTGGTCCAGTGGTTAGGACTCCGTGCTTTTGCTGCTGAGGGCATGGGTTCCATCCTTTGCTGCGGAACTAATCTAAGATCCTACAAGCCACGTGGCATGGCCAAAAAAAAAAAAAAAAAAAAAATTCAGTACCAGAATAAAACCTCAGAAAGGCTTCTCCCTTTCAAAATGTGAGACTTTGGCCAAAAAAAGACATGATAGTCCTGTTCTTCCAAGAGTTCTTGAACCAATAAACCTAAAATGTTCCTTAACTATATTTGAATTTGTACTTTGTCTTTTCAAAGGCAAGTCCTTTGAATCTCAGAGTTCCCCATGACCTAGCTGATGCCACCTGTTTTTTTTTTTTTGGATACTGGAAGTTCCAAACAATTTTCAATTGGAAAAAAAAGATATGGAGTTGATGTAAAAGAAAAAAGCAAACAGGGCCAGAAAAGGCTTTGAGTGGATTTTTCTTCTCCTAGTGGAAAAAAGTCCCTAAGCGGTAACTGTTCGTATGACATGTGGTGTATACTCCCCCCTCTGGAGTATCCCTTCTTCATTCATCTCTCTATAGCCACAGAATTTAGCAAAATTATGAAAATCAACAATAAAACCCCCTAATCTTTACTCAACTTTCATATAACTTCTTTCTGTACTCTGCTTGCCCTAAAATGCTATATTTCAATTCTACAATCTTATTAATATATATATTGTGAAAAATACACTTAAAAGCACATTTGGAGACTTGGATTTAAATATAGAAAAGAACATTAAAATAAATTTGGTGCAGGCTTGGCCAGATTGCTTCTAAATGCTCACTGTTATTATATTTCACGTTAGGATGTTGACATGAACAAGGAAACAAATAAAGGTATTGGTGATTCAAATATTTTATCAGCATTTCGCAGAGAAAATATCTAACCAAGCAGCTACATTTTCATTTACTAAATAAGATGTGTCACTTTCGTTTTATGACTGTTCCTCTTTTCCATTTATGTTATTTTTCTTGATTGATCTATGACTTTTAAAGCTTGAGCAAGTGAACAATTTCTATCATTAACTTAGCTGGACACAGATCATATGCAAGATACTCAGCAATGCAACATTCCAGCTGGTTCTCTACTAATTCCTGTCAACCCCAACTAGAGTTCTCTCCTGGGTAGACGAGACACCAAACATGGAATGGTAGCTAGGATCTGTGAGCTCAGATTCAGGCAAGAGTCCACTAATCTGATATTACCAAACCCACTCTACCAATATCAAAAACCCATTCTGACTTTTCTCTTATCACCATTCTAGGTCAGTCCGTTGCTGAGGGAGCCCTCTTGGGAATCACCTATTGTTGGGTGCTTCACAGGACTTGGCATACACAGACTAAAGGCTCCCAGTCAAGGCCTTAGAGGACCTAGGTTCCCTTTTGAGTTCTGTTACATATTTGCTGAATGAACAAACTGCATTCTCAGTAAGGCTGTGTGATGCAGTACATAAACCCAGGGATCCAGGAATGAAAACTGGGTTTGTTCTTACATCTACTATTTATGACAGTGTGGCCTGGACCTCAGTTTTCTCACCTGTAGACAGGATTGTACTCAATTATCTGTAAGGTCTCCTACAGCTACATAATTCTCTAACTCCCCCAACATAAATCCCCCACAGTTTGTTTTTGTTTTTTTCATTTTAATAACAAAAAAGTTACACTTGATCAAACAATATAAAACTATTAGGTGGGACCATATCAAATGGCGGATACTTGACCATCGTTGATCAGTAAAGAGCAATTGCCAAAGGACCAACTTAGCGTTCAGGATGTATCCTAAGTGGAAGTCTATCCTTGATGCTCAGGCATCACTCTGGCTTATATTAATAACTTATATTTGCACAGTGCTTTTAAAGTCTAAAAGTGCTTTCATGTGCATTATTCATATGCAGCAAACATTTCCTGAGGGCCTGCTATGTGCTTGGGGCTTTCAAGTATAATTTCTCATTTAATCCTTACAACAGCTGAGAAAGATGGGATGTTCTGATGTACAGGGAGTGAAAACACAGGACAACGGGATGAAGTGCCCAAGGTTGCACGGCAGGTAAGTGAGAGCCAGGATTCACACTCAGCTCTTTCCACAAACTGCCCCCCACTGGTCTTCCTCTCATCCTAAGAACTCTGGAAACCATAATAACTTCATAGTTTTAAGATGGGCAGAAAGAGGATGTGTTCCGGCCGGCACTGACTTTCTCCCTTCTTTGCTTGCAGTGCCATGCTTGAAACTGAAAATGGCAGATTCCTCCCCAAGTCCTGATGGAGAAGCAAGATGCAGGTGTCTGGGAGGAGGTGGGGGTTGGGGGTGGGGGCTCCTGTCTGCAGAGACTCTTAGCAAGGGGGAAAAAAGCACATCTTATAGGTAAAAAACTCTGTAGCTTGGCTTGAAGCTAACCCCTACAACATACATTACTGTCTTTCTGTTCAATCAGTGTTCTGCTACAAGAATCAGTTACATTCAATCATCTGAAAGAGCTATTAAAATGCTGATAAAAAATTCATAAAGTAACACACAGTAATGAATCAGGAGAATTCAGTAAAGTGAGACCTACCCTTAGAGCAGGGCAAAAATGAAGGTGAACGATCGTTTGGGCCCAGCGGCCATGAAATACCCTTTTGGAAGATGAATAATTCTGTTTAGGGCTGATAAGTTGAACTAATTTATAATGCTGTTTTAGGTCCACTGCTGAAATATTTCAAATCCCTCAACTTTAAAATGCATTGCCTGTCAGAAACTGGTCTCTTAACAGTTTCCTCTTAACATTTTTCAAAATGTAACCTAGACCAATTTGCATGATTTAATGCTTATTGTATTATACTGTGCAAGATTTAAAATGGGAAATAAAATTTTTAAAAAAAGAGAGAGAGGGAGAGAGAGGGAGCAGCAGACAAGGTGGCAGGAAGGGAACGAGCGAGGGCCTGGGGGGAATTAAGACCTGTCAGTTCTGAACAAAATGTCCTGCTGGGAGGAGGGAAATCTAACTGGACATAGTGCTCACGCTCAGTTGCTTCAGTCGTGTCCAACTCTTCGTGACCCTATGGGCCATAGCGTTCCAGGCTCCTCTGTCCATGGAATTCTCTGGGCAAGAATACTGGAGTGGGTTGCCATGCCCTCCCCCAGGGGATCTTCCTGACTCAGGGACCAAGCCTAAGTCTCCTGCATCTCCTGCACTGCAGGCAGACTCCTTACTGCCAAGGACCCACAGAATTCTAGGTTGGTAAGTAGACTTGGGTGGCTACATCTTTTGGAAACTATCCTCACCAAGACAAGACAGGAAAGCAACTCTATGAATCAAGAGAAGGTGAACTGAAGCATTCCTCTGAAACCTCACCACTGCCCTTGTCTCGAGCTCCCAGAAGATTCCCAGGGATCCCTGGAAACCCTCCAAGAAGGCACTGCCGTGGTCTGTATCATGTCCTCATTACATTTCACTTGGATTCTTGGAAAGAGCCTTTTACTGGGCATCACTTTCTTTAAGTCTCTTCTCTCCTTAATCCATATTCTATTCTTTTGCTACACTCTTCTTCCTAAAGCACATCTGACTATATTACTCGTTTTAATAACACTCAATGGCTCTCCACTGCCTGCAGGAGACTCTGAGCTCCTGAGCATCATTGACAAGACTCTTCACCTTATAGCTTCCAATTCCCTATCTGGCTACCTCTTACGTTATTTTGCAAAAAGAATAAAGGAAACAAGGAATGCTTACAAAGTACATAACTGAAAACATAATCTACCCAGATTATACAGGACAATACAAAAATAAAGCAAAAGACAAGCAAACTCACCTAAAAGATGGGCGAAATACATCATGTTGAACAGCTCATAACTATTTATAATAAAAAAGATGCTCAATTTCAGTAATAATTGGGAAAACCCAAATTGTAGTAATCATGAGACAGGATTTTATACCCAATAGATAAGGTAAATACTCAAATATTTGTCTACTGAGAGTAAGGGAGCTGGTGGCTCAGATAGTAAAGAATCCATCTGCAATGAAGGAGACCTGGGTTCGATCCCTGGGTTGGGAAGATGCCCTGGAGGAGGGCATGGCAACCCACTCCAGTATTCTTGCTTGGAGAATCCCCATGGACAGAGGAGCCTGGCAGGCTACAGTCCATGGGGTCACAAAGAGTTGGACATGACTGACTGACTAATCACAGCATATTGAGAGTAAAAGTTGGGCAAGATGTAGGAAACGTAATACTCGCTCACTTTCCGGGTGTGGAAACAGATTCACCTCTGCAGACAGCAACTGGCAATAAGCAGTTAAGGTCAAGCTGCCCATGCCTTAGGACCCTGCCCACTCGGTCCTTGATATAAAGGAACTCTGGTTCATTACGGAAATTTTTATAAATAAAAATGAGAAATACTCTAAATGTCCACCAATAGGAGGATTAATAAAGCATGGTTTGTCCATATAATGAAATACACAGCAGTTAAACTGGAGGGATTTCTCTGGTGGTCCAGTGGTTAAAAATCCACCTGCCAACCAATGCAGAGGATGCAGTTTGATTCCGACCTGGGAAGATCCCACATGCCGCAGGGCAACTAAGCACAGGTGCCACAACTAGTGAAGCCTGGGCACCTGGAGCCTGTGCTCCGCAACAAGAGACGCCTCGGCAATGAGAAGCCGGAGCATCACAACTAGAGGGTGGCCCCCGCTCGCTGCAACCAGAGAGAGCCTGTGCAGCAACCAGGACCCCACATAGCCAAAATAAATACATGAAAAAAATTGTTTAAATTAACTGCAGCTCCACTTAGTATAGATAAATACCTAAAACATAATTTGCTGCTAAGAAAGCAACTTTCAAAGGGCTGTGAGTAGAGGATGCAACGTATATCGTTTAAAATTTATAAACCCATCAATAGATTGTGGGGTGATTCAAAGGAAAAGTAGACGACCTATTCAGCGCTGGTGCTTCCTTTTAATGAGGGCGTTAGGCCAGGACTAAAACACTCCCCTAAGAGCACAACCTGGACTACAGTCACCGTTTATGAGCGCAGTGAGCTTCATCAGTGTGGTTGGCTTTGGGCGTGGGTATCGCGTTGAGGGTGGGAGGATAAATAACATGCCTTCCAGGCTGGGCAGACTCAAAACTGTCCCTTTATTATGCCCTCCCTCTCATAAAGGAATGCTCTTTGACTGCAGCCAGTTCGCCGTCTTCAGTTACGGAGAACAATTGCTACTCTTATGGAGGCTGTGGCTTCTGAGCCCGCTTCTCCACTTATTCCTTTAGGAGGCTGTGGATCTGATCAGAAACAGCCACTTTAGCTGACAGATCACGGTTGCCCAGAGATTTTTTAAGTCCTGATTAATTGTTTCAATGTTTTGTTATGAAGGGTTTACTCTATGTTGTGTTACTTAAATTTTTTTTTACACAACCCAAGTTGTCAAATGGAGGCAAAACGCCCACAGAACATGTGATAATAAGGCTGTTACTGGGAAGGGCGCACTAATCCTCTATTTATTCACCTGTTCCCCATTACACAGATCTGTTAAACTAGCACTTTGTCCATCAACACTTGAGTACTTAAAGCTGAGTAGGCCTCTTTTGTAATCACTGGCACCAGCAAAAGCCAGATTTCCAGCTCTCAAGAATGTGGCTGGAACCGTTGGATCTGCCTGATGAATCCCTGCTCACTTGTCCAAGACTCAGTGGCCTCCCTCTTTTCACTCATCATTGTCTATAAATTACAGCAAAAGCTGCATGGGTTAATTTTTTTTTTTTTTAAGTGAGTTTTGGAAAGTAACAAGAGGAAAAAGCCAAAGGAAATGATTTCCTCTGGTGACATTTCTGTTGGGTTACACCTACACCAAAGATTTATAGCTTCACAAAGCCGCAAAGCTAACCATATGGTCAATTAAAGAGAATTCCAATTTCCGTGCTCTTGGGCCCAGAACGTGAGACAGAGAAGTTTCCTGTGTTACAAGGATCTCGGTCTTCTGTAGGGGGGCATTTAATGTACACCCCAAATCACAGAAGTTAACATTATGAGAAGCAAGAGACATTTTCCTACTGAGAGCAGGAAAAAAAGAAGGCTTCATGGGCTGCCTCAGCCCCTGGTCTGCAAGGGGCCAGGGAGGCAGAGGTGGTGGGGGTGGGGGTGGCATTTGAAGCATCATCATCACCTGCTTCCTTGCTTCTGATCCCCCGGGTAATTTTTATAGAGTCACAAGTGAGTTGAAGAACTCCAAAGAATTTCACACTTCCCTCCAAGTGGTCTGGCTTCACCTCTGAATCAAGTAGCTCAAAACAGCATTTGAAATCTTAGACTCAGTAGGCTTAGCGATGTCCAGAAAAAGCCCTGCAAACGCCTCTGTGTCGCCAATATCAAATGAATGAGGCGGGGTGGGGAGGCAGTCATCTGAACTGCTAGGGCTTTTTGAGCATGTGGTCCACGGGTTCACCACCACCTTAGAGGCGAAGCCCTGACTGCCTGGCGTCAGACTGAGAAAAACAGGGAGGCCTACACTCAGAGCTGGAACGGAAAGGTCACGCACAGACACATTCTGCCTTCCACATCCTGCCCATCAATCCAAACGGAGCTCCTTCCTAACTCTGAATTACAGAAAGACAGGGATCTTACTTTGTTCTTTCTAAGCTCATCAAGTTGAGGAGCTCAGGTAGGCTAACCTATAATTTTTCAACCAAACTGGGACACCTTTGAGACTCAAAGATGTGCTGTGCTCAGTTGTGTCCGACTCCCTGTGACCCCGTGGAGTGTAGCCCACCAGGCTCCTCTGTCCATGGGATTTCCCAGGCAAGAATACTTGGAGTGGGTTGCCATGCCCTCCTCCAGGGGATCCTCTCAACCCAGGAATTGAACCCACGCCTCCTGCATTGGCAGGTGGGTTCTTTACCACTGAGCCCACCTGGAGGAAATGGATAGTCAAAGGAGGAACTCTTACTGTGCCAGCAGGAAAGACATATATGAGCTGTGACCATCCTCTGTGAAACTGCGGTGTGTGATTAGGTGGATTAGGGGGCTGTTATCTATAATCTGAAGGAAAAAACAAAAAAAGGTAGAGCAAACATATTCAGGTAACTCTTCCTGTCACTGGATGACACAACCTAGACTAGAAACTGTCAAAGTGGTTAGGCTGATTCCATAGGGAAATATGACTGGTTTGGTTTTTCTTCCCTTTCTTTGTTCTACTGCAGTGATTCTCAGGTGTTTTGTTATCAGGACCCCTTTACACTCTTTCTTGAGGGCTTCCAAAATGCTATTGTTTATGTGCATTAATTCTACTGCTGGGCTTCCCTGGCAGCTCAGACGGTAAAGAATCCACCTACAAAGCAGGAGACTTGGGTTCAATCCCTTGGTCGGGAAGATCCCCTGGCAAAGTGAATGGATACCCTCTTCAGTATTCTTGCCTGGATAACCTCACAGACAGAGGAGCTTGGTGGGCTGCAGTCCATGGGAGTCACTGACACCTACTGATAGTTACCTTATTAAAACTGAAAAAATTGTAAAATGTCTATTAAATCATTAAAAAGTAACAAGCCTATTCAGTTCAGTTCAGTAGCTCAGTCATGTCTGATTCTTTGCAGCCCCATGGACTGCAGCACACCAGGCTTCCCTGTCCATCACTGGAATTAAGGGATGAAGATATTTCCCCACACTTTCCTCAAGCAAAGGACAGCTAGTTTTCTTCAGTTGCTAAGAAGTGTGGCACTGAGTTTAAAGGCCATCAAAATCTATCTGAAGGAGGAGGATCAAGTCTGAGGTCAGAACTCTATTGCCCAAGATGTAGGGAGTGGCTTCACTAAGACTAGAAAAAGATTCAACCAGGATGGAGCGACAAGGAGAGGGCTGTTTTCCAAACATCAGAGACTCAGGCCCTGTCTGGGGGCAGCCCACAGGAGGAAGTGAGACCTTGGGAGAAATGGCCATCCCGGTGTGTTTGTGTGGACAGAGATGAGAGGTGTCCAGATGGTGAGCTGGGAACCCTGAGCCTAGAGGACTTCCAGATTTCACAGTCCTTTAGCAAGTGATGAGACACCAGTCCTGGGCACAACTCCAAGGATAATGGTAGCACTGGGGGTTAACTCAAATTCAAGTTCCCTGCAGGAGGGCTGTTGCAAGCAGAAAACAAAGTTGATATAAGGAGGCAAAGAAATGTGGAATTTTTTCCACATTTGAGACTGTGGACTCACATCTCCTGTATCTGTCCTGCCTAATTTGGGAGGCCACCAGCAAGCCAGATACTGTTCCTGCCACCTACATGGCACACACACTGTTCTGAGGCCTCCTGCCAGCTAAATGGCTCAACCTGTCAGCCTGGCTTATCTAGGCACAAAGAAGCCAAAAGAGGTGAAAAGGAGAAAACGGAATAGCTACCTTCCTACGGTCAAGCTCTTAGCACCGGGGCCATGGAGCCAAGATCGGTGCTGCAGGATCACGCTGGACCCGACAGGCAGCTCACCTTCCTCTAAACCTTAGCGTCCTCACCTGTAAACTGGTGAATCCTCCTTATGGACTTGGGTTGCTGTGTTCATTCATGGAGAAACACCTCACATCGTACAGTATCCAGAACAAAGTAACTGCTCATCTGTTGCTCCTTTATCCCACTCACCTAGAGCTTTTATAGGAACCCCTGCAGCCTCCCTCCCCCAACCCCAGTCAGAATGCCTTACAATTTCTTAGTCCTCGTGGCTCTCCTGTGCATTGTGGCTGTGATTCTACGTGACTCTGTGGGAATCCTGAACAAAGTCTTTCTGTCCAGTTTCTCTGGTGGTTTAGTAGGTAAGAATCCGCCTGCTAACACAGAGGACACGGGTTTGATCCCTGGTCTGGGATGATCCCATGTGCCTGGGGGTGGATAAGCCCATGCACCATAGCTACTGGGTTTGCTGTGCTCTAGAGACCATGCTTTTCAACAAGAGAAGCCACTGCAATGAGAAGCTCCCATATGGCAGCAAAGAGTAGCCCCCACTCACCGCAACTAGAGAAAGTCCGAGGGTAGCAATGAAGACCAGTGCAGCCAAAAACAAAATAAACAGCAGGACGAATCGGAAAAGGAGCCTCCCCCACCACAGCAGAAGCTCCGTAAGGGCAGTTTTCCGGTCTGTCTTCACCCCACCGCAGTCCCTGCGTCAAGCGCAGTGTTTGGTATTTCACAGGTGTGCAGTGCTGGGGTGAAGACGACATTACTCACTGTTAGTTCAGAAAAATTCCTTTCTGTGGTTTGGGAATATGATGGATGAAGACGATTAGATTTCAAGAATCTGAGATTTAAAGGGAAAATGAAGAGATAGGAGAAAAACACACAACCTTAAAAAGGCAAAGGTGGGTTGACCTGGTATGGACACTGGGTTCTGAGAGTAGCAAGACTCTTGAAAAAGGTGTCAGCTTCTGAAAACAGGACCCCAGGTCAGGGTCCTCTTGCTTAAAATAGGAGCAGACTTAATGCAAACGTTGGCATGTTATCTTAATTAATACCTAACCCTCTCTTCACAGCCCCGGTAAGTAAGCTAGTTAGTGATTAAAACATTTCTACCTGATTACTATACATTTAAACGCTTAAAAAGGAGTCACAGTTAATGGGACGTCACAAGCAAGGCAGGAAATTATGCTGTGACGTGTACGTGTGTGTGTGTGTGTGTGTGTGTGTACAGAGGTGCTGCTTTTGAAGGGAATCTCTCTCCCCAATCACTCACATTTTCTCAGTCCCCTTCTGTTTCCGTTTTTGGAGCTGGAGATTTAAGACCAACTCTGGGGGAGATGAAGACATTGAGGAGGAAGAGAGAAGGATAAACAAGGGGATGGAGGATTTGAGTCACAAGAGGGATTTCAACACAGGAAGTAAACACCTGGCTGGTATGAACCTTATGTAATTAAAGATGCCTGCTAACACACATCAAACCCTGGGCACTAGGACCAAAGCAGATGTGTTCATTTTCCATTTCTGCAAAAGCCACACAACTCCCTGGCTATCCTTCTGTGCCCCGCTTCCCCTCCCTCCCAAGGGCTCCCTCCCTTTCTTGCCTTCCCTCCCCACCCCTCTTTCTCTCTGACAGCACTATTAATGATCCTTAATGCCCCACAGGCTCTAATGGGTCCCGCTGGGAGTCCAGAAATACTGCAATTTGTATTGAGGATTTAGACATAACAACAACAAAAAAAGCCCTCTGCTCCCGGGAGCCAGAGCTTGATCAGTTAGCTACCCCCCTGGAATTGCACAACAGAATAATAAATGACAGCTCTTCGATTAAATCAAGCCTTCTGCTGCAAGTGCCAGAGAGACTGTGATTGTCACTAACAATCCACTGCTTGTTAACACCACCGGGTATGAACAAACAGTAGTCGGTGCTTAAGAAATTAAAAGTCTTTGGAATACCTTTGGTGCTCATGGACACACAGGCCCACGTACACACACTTCTCAGAAACGGCCAATGGATGATTTCTGTTGGTTTTTATGTTTTAGTTATCTATTTAAAAGTGTTCAGGAAAGCTCAAAAAAAAAAAAAAAACACCACACACACACACACACACACAACCACCCAGTTACTGTCATGTTCCCCACTCACCTGCACCTCACATGTAGTATTCTTGATGACACAATTTACAAAGTGATAAAAGCTTCATTTTGTGTTTCTCAGGTTGGTCTGGTCCCCAGCATGTGAGGTACAATGGGCTAAACCTGAGTTTGTGGGTGATGTGCCATTTACACTGATTTCCTTCAGGCTGTGATGATATGCCTTCTGAATGAAAAGGTTATTTTCAAAAAGAGGGTAGTGAAGACAAGGTGTGATCTGGGTTGGTGATGACTCAGAACCAGCAGTCCCTGTCTTGGAGATTCTAGCTTCACTAGATTCTAACTCCCCAAGGCAGGAAGACCTCCTTCCCATCCTTTTGTGGCCTTTTCATAACCCACAGTGCCATCTGGGATCACAGCTAAGCCTCCAGAACACTTGAGAGACAGAGGGGAAAGCAGCAGGGCTGGGAGACCGCTGAGGTCATGCCGTATAGTAGAGACTAGACACTGGACGCCCATCCCAGACTTGGAGAAGAACCGAGGAGCCTGCCTGTAGGGCGCTTACACTTAAAACCAGAAGGCAGCCAGAAGGGGTCCTCCCAAGCCCAGAAAGAACACAGTGGGCGCCGTCTGCTGACTTTCAGTCTCTAGAGATGGATGGTGTCCATCTGCACTTGACCTTTCCACAAGGCGCGATCACATGTTTGTTTGGACAGGACAGCTGAGAGTAATGGTTCTCTCCCCTCTCCCTCCCTCCCCCGCCTCCCCGCTAACTCTCCCCTGGGTGGAGAGCAGGATTCCACACACCATCTTAAAGTGAAAGGCAGATGGTTTCAGCTACAGTTAGCCATATTCACTTGCAGATTCAGAATTATTGATGATAAAAGCTAAACTATGAGGCATGTTCCATCTGTTTATTTTCCAATTTTCATTTGTTGCAACCCTGTTAATATTACTGGGGTTTCCCTCTCTCTCCAGAAGAGCTGCCATAAGGGCATCCACCTAAAGACATCTGTCGCCTCTCGCTCCAGACATGACGCCCTCACCAATGCTGCTGAGGCTCTGTGCTCCCCCTCTGCACCAACCCCCCTCCCCACTCCTGCTCTCCTCTCATTCTTGTAAAGTCTGCAGCCCTCCCCAGGACCAGGACCGCAGCGTGCGCCTCACTCCACTGGACACGAGACTGCACGCGGGGTGGTGCGTGGTACCCGTGCTCCTCAGACTGGGTGCAAAGCAGTATGCTCAGAGGGACATCAGTTCCAAGGACAGTGCCTGGCCCTGGAGCGTGACTTTGAGACTGCGAAGAAGGGGTTGCTAACGAACATGCTAGGTGACAAAGACACGACTGACACTGAGGCAAACACAAGGCTGTTAGGAAATGGAAGTGTATCCCTTGAGCGCCCCTCCCCGCCCACCTGGGCTCAATTCTCCCTCTAAGTGTATGACTTAAACTCTCCAGATGCATTTTCAATCTCAACTTTGTGCTCGTGCTCTCTCCTCGGGATAACAGTTGGACTTAACCCTGGGTATAACGACGGTTCACAGAGCAGAAATTAAACAAGGCATTGTTTATCAGCTCTGTTGTTGTTTAGTCTCTAAGGCATGTCCGACTCTCTGAGAACCCATGGACTGTAGCCCTACAGGCTCCTTTGTCCATGGTATTTCCGAGGCAAGAATACTGGATTGGGTTGCCATGCCCTCCTCTAGGGGATCTGCCTGATCCAGGGATTGAACCTGAGTCTCTTGCATTGGCAGGTGGATTCTTTACCACTGAGCCATCAGGGAAGCCTGTATCAACTATACTTCAATAAAATTTTTTTAAAAAACCCCAAGGCCCTCAAAACAATCCTTCAGAAGAGCCACCATGTGCAGCTCTTCTGGGCAAGAACTTCCTAAGTAACTTACAGGCCTCTTTTAATCAAGAGGCAAAGCTCTTCATCTTGTTGACACTTATGACCCTCGATCTCAAATACTCCAGTTGTTTAATTCAGAGGGGACCTGGAGAAAGTGCAGGCCCTCTCCATTAAGACACTTTCTAATGGGGGTCATACATCAAGTCCCTGCCTCGAATCAGAATCGCAGCTGTTTAGAAACCTGTCCTGGGTCTACGTCTAGAGCCGCTTTCTGGAGGATCAACACTCTTCACGTTAACATCGTCCTCATCTCTGCTGGGGGAGGACTGGCAGAAAGGATCCAGCGAGGAAGGCATCGACCACCTGGTTTCATTTTGCTTCTGCTTCTCTCTCCCTTCCTCCCTAGATGCCTGCTTCTCATCCAGAAAGGCAGTCCTGAACAGTCCTTGCCTGGGTAGTCTCCCCTGAGGCTAACAAACAAATAAAAATACAATGACTGTCATTCAGTGAGCACTGGTGGGGTGAAGGCCGGAGCCAGGCTCTGCTGGGGCCAGTAAAGAAAGATGCCGGGCATGTGTTTGCTGGACTTTGAGCCTCAGGCCCTGCCAGTTCCCTTGGAATCTCCCAACTGCTGCAGCCTGTGAATCTACTCAGGTGTGGCCTCCAACACAGTGAACAGTACTGTTGTTTACTTCTTTTCTTGGCCTCCTCTATCCAGAATACAGGCTTCAGGAAGGCATGATGCCCTCCTCAGAGCCCTCGTGGGCCCCTGTGCAGGAGATTCCTGCCCTGCTTCTCTTTCATACGTAAGTCTGCATACTGTACACTTGATTAGCTTGGAGGAGAGTGTATACCCAAGGACTCTGCACTATTACTGTGATGTTCTTTTTGTAAATTTAAATTTATTTATTTTTAATTGGAGGATAATGGCTTTACGGTATTGTGTTGGTTTCTGCCATATACGAACATGAATCAGCTGTAGGTATACCAATGTCCCCTCCCTCCTGAACCTCCCTTCACCTTCTGTCCCATTCCACCTCTCTAGGTAGTCACAAAGCTCTGGGTTTGAGCTCCCTGCATCACACGGCAAATTCCCACTGGCTATCTGTTTTACATATGCTAATGTATATGTTTCAGTGTTACTCTCCATTCATCCCACCCTCTCCTTTCCCACCTGTGTCCACTAGTCTGTTCTGTCTGTGTCTCCACTGCTGTCCTGCAAATAGTTTTTATCAGTACCATCTTCCTAGATTCCATATATATGTGTTAATATATGATATTTGTCTTTCTCTCTCTGACTTACTTCACTTTGTATAATAGGTTCTAGGTTCATCCACCTCATTAGATCTGACTCAAATGCATTCCTTTTTATGGCTGAGTAATATTCCACTGTGTATATGTACCACAATTTCTGTTTCTATTCAGCTGTCAATGAACATCTAAGTTGCTTCCATGTCCTAGCTACTGTAAATAGTGCTGCAATGAACACTGGAGTACATGTGTCTTTTTCAGTTACGGTTTCGTCAGGATATATGCCCAGTAGTGGGATTGCTGGGTCATATGATAGTTTTATTCCTAGTTTCTTAAGGAATCTTCATACTGTTCTATGTAATAGCTGTATCAATTTGCATTACCACCAACAGTGCAAGAGGGTTATCTTTTCTCCACACCTTCTCCAGCATTTATTGTCTGTAGATTTTTTGATGATGGCCATTCTGAATGGTGTGAGGTGATAACTCACTGTAGTTTTGATTTACACTTCTCTAATAGTGAGTGATGTTGAGCATCTTTTCATGTGTTTATCAGCTATCTGTTGGTCTTCTTTGGAGAAATGTCTGTTCAGGTCTTCTGTCCACTCATTGACTGTCTTTTTTCCTGGTAGTAAGCTGAATGAGCTGCTTATAATATTTTGGAGATTAATCCTTTGCCAGTTGTTTCATTTGCTTTCTTTTCTCCCACTCTGAGGGTGGTCTTTTCACCTTTTTATAGTTTCCTTTTCTGTGCAAAAGCTTTTAAGTTTAATTAGGTCCCACTTGTTTATTTTTGTTTTTATTTCCATTACTCTAGGATGTGAGTCATAGAGGATCTTGCTGTGATTTATGTCAGACAGTGTTCTGCCTATGCTTTCCTCTAAGAGTTTTATATTTTGGGGATTTATACTTAGGTCTTCAATCCATGTTGAGTTTATTTTATGTATAGTTTTAGGAAGTGTTCTAATTTCCTTCTTTTACATATAGCAGTCCAGTTTTCCCAGTGCCACTTACTGAAGAGACTGTATTTTCTCCACCATATTTTCTTGCCTCCTTTGACAAAGATAAGGTGCCCACAGGCGGGTGGGTTTATTTCTGGGTTTTCATTCTTGTTCCATTGGTCTGTATTTCTGTTTCTGTGCCAGTACCAACCGTCTTGATGGCTGTAGCTTTGTAACCAAAACTCTTCAAACAAACCAAAGCCCAGGTCCAGATGGCTTATGGGTGAATTCTACCAGAAGTTTACACCTGCTCAAACTCTTTCAGAAAATTACAGAGGGAGGAAAACTCATTCTATGAGGCTCCCATCATCCTGATACCAAAACCAGATAAAGATGCCACAAAAAAAGAAAATGACAGGCCAATATCACTGATGAACATAGATGCAAAAATACTCAACAAAATTCTAACAGAAATCCAGCAACACATTAAAACGATCATAAATCATGATCAAGTGGGCTTTATCCCAAGATTTAAGGATTCTTCAATATATACAAATAAATCAATTTGATATATCATATTAACAAACTGAAAGATAAAAATCATATGATCATTTCAATAGATGCAGAGAAAGCTTTTGATAACATTCAACACTAATTTATGATAAAAAAAAATAACTCCAGAAAGTAGGTGCAGAAGGAACATACCTCAACATAATAAAGGCCATACATGACAAACCCACAGCAAAAATTATTCTCAAAAGTGAAAAACTAAAAGCATTTCCTTTGAGATCAGGCACAAGATAAGGATGCACACTCTTACCACTATTATTCAACAAAGTTTTGGAATTCCTAGCCACAGCAATCAGAGAAGAAAAAGAAATAAAAGGAATTCAGATTGGAAAAGAAGAGGTAAAACTCTCAGTCTTTGCAGATAACATGGTACTATATGTAGAAAACCCTAAAGATGCCACCAGAAAATTACTAGAGCTAGTCAATGCATATAGCAAAGTCCCAGGACATAAATTAATACACAGAAATCCCTTGCATTCTTATATACTAACAATGAAAAATCAGATAGAGAAATTAAGGAAACAATTCCATTCACCACTGCATCAAAAAGAATAAAATACCTAGGAATAAACCCACCTAAAGAGACAAAAGACCTGTATCCAGAATATATGACACTGATGAAAGAAATCAAAGACAGCACAAACAGATGGAGAGATATACCATGTTCCTGGACTGGAACAATCAGTAGCGTGAAAATGACTATACTACCCAAAGCAACCTACAGATTCAGTGCAATCCCTGTCAAACAACCGATGGTATTTTTCACAAAACTAGAACAAAAAATTCCAGAATTCCACAATTTGTATGGATACAGCCAAAGTAAACTTGAGAAAGCAGAATGGAGCTGGAGGAATCAACCTGCTTGACTTCGGACTATACTACCGAGAAGTTCTGATGATAAGGAAAGTCAAAGAGCAAAAGATGCCCCATCTTTTCTGACATTTTCACAGTAAAACAAGTTGTGTACATCTGAGAGATAGCATATGACTCTGGCTTGTCTTAGGAGACTTGGGGCATTCTGCTGCCAAGCCTGAACACTTACAGAAAGCTCATCATTTAAAGAGAAAAAACAATTGAGGTTTTTCTTTTCTCACCCGCTATAGCTATGAGGAGACACCAACCCTATAATTGAATTGCCCGTTCTCCACACAGGCGTGGTAGGTGCTGCTCCTCCATGCGTCCCCTGCTTTTCTGCGTCAGTCACACATCCACACTGCCATTCACACTTCAGTCACAAGTCCTCTGTGCCTCTAATCTCTGTTATTTTGCTGTCACTCCTCATGCTTCATTAGTCATGTTTGACACCGGCACCTAATACCTTTTCCCTGACAATGCAGGACAGCTTCTGGCAAGAACAGATACCTGCCAGAAGAGCTTCAACAGAAGCCTCGATGGTGTGGCAGAGAGGTGTGATACGGGGTCAGCGCTGCCCCCTTTGCCTCACCCCTACCAACTCTCTGTGTTAAAATTCTCTGAACTTGCCTCCCTTTAGAGCCTGGGCATGGGGCTAGTAGGAGCTGGGAGAGGGAGAACAAACAGAAGGAGATAAAAACAGTCTATCAAGCTTTAATATTTAATTTACAACAAATCTCCGTACTCAACCTCCGTACATGCAAAGTGGCAGATGAGAAATGTCTAAACACAGAAAAGCATTATAAAGAGTTCTGCAACTGAGCTTAAAATTCATGACATCAAATTAATGAAAATCTCCAACTGAAAAATTCAAAATAGGTTTTGTTTTAATCATAAGTTCATTGCCAGCTAGTTCAACTAATGAGCAATGTCCATTCTTTAGCAGTGGGGAGAGGTTGGTGTAAAATTTTTTTAAAAAAGTGAAAAAAAAAAAGAAATGTGTTTTTAACAAGGAATTTTTTATTGGTAGAGAAAATGATCTCTGCTTGTGAGTCAATTTTCAAACTGTCTAGTTCCCACACGTGGATCATCACAAACACAGACATGCTACAGTTTGTGTGTATCTTAGTCACTCAGTCATGTCAATCTCTTTGTGATCCATGGACTGTAGCCCACCAAGCTCCTCTGTCCATGGGATTCTCCAGGCAAGAATACTGGAGTGGGTTGCCATTCCCTTCTCCCAGGGGATCTTCCAGACCCAGGGATTGAACTCGGGTCTCCAGCCCTGCTGGCATTCTTTACCATCTGAGCCACCTAGGAAACCCCATGCTACACTTCACTGACTTGTAAATCTAATTCTAGACCTAGAGTTCATAAGTCTCGCTGCACTGTTACTACTTGTGGACACAAACAGGTCCATAAAAGGCCGGTGCAGTTGGGTTCACACGTGAGAACGCATGGGACCAGAGTCAGGCACTTCCTTTGGGGACCGATGCTCCTTCTCCTCCCAAAATGTGTTGAACAATCTCGTCAGGATCCTGAGTGAAATAATGGGCTGGCTGCACCCACTGTACAGGAAGGGGTCTATCCTCTCTCTTTCCCTGCGTTCTCCCTCTTCCTCCCCCTCTCCTCAGGGAGCATTTGGAAATGTGGGGGGCTGTGTTTCAGATATCAAGCTGAGAGCAAGAGCTCCTGGCATTTCATGGGCACTGCAGTGTTGCTAAGTGTCATGGCGTGTGGGGCTGGCCCCATCCACACCGCTACTCCTCTGCTGACAAAGGATGGAGAGTACAGAATAACTTGACAAAATACCTCATCTTCCCTGGCTGCTGCCTGAATTCTTCACTCAAATAACACACCCACTTCATAACAAGACTCTGTCATTCCTGAGGTGTCTGCTACTAGGGCTCTGCCTGAATGGGCACCTCCTCAAAGCCCACAACTGGTAAGAGGCTGGCGAGCACTCAGACGAGGGGTGATGGGCCCTTCTGACTGGGCGTCACTGGCTCCTACAATCCAAGCGCTTTGAGAGTTGCGACATCCTCACGTGAACAGGAGATACAGAAACTTCTTGACAGCCTGAGCCCTATAAACACTCCTGGGAGCTGTGGGCAAAAGTCCTTCCAACAGAAGGAGACCCTGGATCCCACCATGGCTCACTTCCTTCAGGACTCCACTCACCAGCTATTATTTCACGCCACTGATTTCAAACAGATGTGGTCCAGCTCCTGTTTCAGTAGGGAAGAAATGGGGCAACAGACGGCCCTGACGGATAAAATCTTCCATTTGTGGCTGACGATGTGTTCTCACACGAGTGCTATATCTTGGTTTAACATCTAGAAAGTGAAAGTCACTCAGCTGTGTCCGGCTCTTTGTGATCCCATTGAGTCTACAGTCCATGTCCAGGCCAGAATCCTGGAGTGGGCAGCCTTTCCCTTCTCCAGGGGATCTTCCAAACCCAGGGATTGAACTCAGGTCTCCCGCATTGCGGGTGGATTCTATACCAACAGAGCCACAAGGGAAGCCCACCTAGAAAGATCACCGGTAACGTGGAGCTGTGTGATGAACACTGGCAGAGAGGAAAATGGAAAAAAGCGAGCCGGAGGCTGTTCTTGACCTTCTGATGAGAAGCCCTCTAGGCTGGAGGCAAGGGGCCCTGCCGTCCATCTGTCTATAGAGAGGTGAGGAGAGCCATTTGGTTCTAGAAGTGTGTGCCATTTAGGAATAGGCTGCCTAGGGGTCCAGACCCAGCAGATGAGGAAGAAGTGGGGAGGAGACTCCACAGAGATTAGACTGCTGGGCAGTGGGGTGGGAGGCTGTTTTGGGAGGCTGTTTTGGGCTGTGGAGACAGGCCGACAACTCAGGTGAAGAGCACACCCCGCCTCCTCCTGCCCCGGCCACCCTCGTCCCACCTGCTTCTCCAACACTGATGGGATTTCTCACCTTGAGCTCGGTTGGAGTTTAAGTCTGGAAAAAGAGAAAAGAAAGCTGGATGGCTGCAGAAAAGAGCAAGTGCAGCCAAGCACGGCACAGTGCTCCTGGCCCTAAGTCTGGTGGTAACGATGAAATGTTTTTAGGTTCTGCTGGTGTCAGGGGAAGGCTCACAACACATAGTGGCCTGGATGATGGTGCTGGGAGGTGAAACAAACAGGCACGAGCCCCCCCAGCCCCCACAGCAACTACAGCACTGGGGGAGGGGCAGTGAAGGAGCCAGGGCCCGGAGGGTGGGGCCCGAGGGGGAGCTCTGCGCTTCTCCCACTCGTGAGTGCAACTCTGCGACTGATTACTGGCTACATAAATGTGGCCGTCTCTTGTCCGAAGGACCCTGGGGGGCGAGTTCCTCTCCTCTGGGCTCTGGCTACAGATCTGGAGAGTTTGAGGCTCTGAGGGAACCTGCTGGGCTATCCTGTAGGCCAGAGAAAACAGACTGTCCTGTTTCCATAAGGAAGCACATAATTCTAGAGCATTCTTCTTGTCCCAGCCCCAACTAGTAACCCTGGTAACTAACTACCTTGGGGGATGGCATTTGGATCATGTGCCCAATGCAAAAAGGAGCAACAAACAGAAAAACCCATCACTCTGCCAATACAGTCTTACTTACACACCATAATCATATACCACTGCACTAGTTCCAAAACATATACACAATGTCTCTAAAAGAGTAAGATAAAAATAAGTAGAAAAAGTAGTTTAGATTTCCCCCTTCACATCTCGAATTATTTTCTTTTACACACACACATCGGAAAGCATCGACTTCTCTATGATTCTGTGCCGGGAGAAGGTGCAATAGACCATGCATTTCTCTGAGTGTCTGAGCTTATTGGCCAAAGCGGAAGAAATAAAAGGTCTGGTAGGACAACCTGAAAGGTGCTTGAGTCTTCCAACATAGTCTCCTTCACCCCGCCATGGATGGTGAAGAGGAATCCTTCTGACTTGAAGAGAGCCACATGTGTGATTTCCTCTGTTTCTTGCCATTTTGAGAGATGTCAGATGTGGTTGTGATTTTTATGTTTTGCTCTGTTCCACATTCTCCATGTGTTGCTCACTTTTTTTTTTTTTTTTACCATTTGCTTTCGGTTTCATGCCATTCTGTCGCATTTCCTCTGCATTCCTTTTCCTGGGCTTTTACTCCCACCTCAAGCTGCTGGTTCATTTCGGAGCATCTTGTTACATGATTAAGACAGTGAAAGGGAGCCACTTTTGAAAGCACAGGATGGAGAGGGGGACCACAGAAGGCATCTCACAGGTTGTGATGTACTTCCAGAGTGAGCGGTGAGTGGGGTTTTTGTTTTTTTTAAAGACTACCACTACCTCTAGCATCACTGGGGAGCCTGGAGCATGAGAGTAGTACTACAGAGGGAGAAAAAGTGTGGATGTGGTTAGGAACCTGCCAGGATTCCAGACCTCAGGCCATTCTCTCAAATACATACTCGCTGTCTGCTTTTTGCAGGATGCTGTGTCTTTGGCTGCAACCCTCCATGCTAATCAGGAAAGATGAGGATCACACAAGTGTTCAGGAAGGGCCCCATTCAGTTTTCCAAGGAACCCAGCACACAGCTGGCTCTATTTGAAAGTAAAAGTGAAAGTCGCTTGGTCGTGTTCAACTCTTTGCGACCCCAAGGACTATACAGTCCATGGAGTTCTCCAGGCCAGAATACTGGAGTGGGTAGCCTTTCCCTTCTCCAGGGGATCTTCCCAACCCAGGGATCGAACTCAGGTTTCCTGCATTGCAGGTGGATTCTTTACCAGCTGAGCCATCAGGGAAGCCCAGCCCTATTTGAATCCACTACGAAATCTTTTTTCCTTGTAAGGATTTTTTTTTTTTTAATGTGGACCTTTTTTAAAAAGTCTTTATTGAATTTGTTACAATATTGTTTCTGTTTTACCATTTGGTTTGTGGCCACACTGGATGCAGGTTCTTAGCTCCCCGACCAGGGCCAAACCTGCATCCCTTGCACTGGAAGGCGAAGTCTTAACTGCTGGACGGCCAGGGAAGTTCCCCCAGATCCCTCTTCAAAGTGGATTCCTTCTGCCATCGTCTCCGTCTAGACCTTGACCATAACCTCCCACCTACCTCTGATCCAGGGGTCTGCAGGCTTACCCCACACTCCATAGCTACATCCTATGATCATCCTACACCATAGCTCCTGCCAGCTGCCTTCTTAAGTTAACCACCTTCTGTTTCATCTTTCCCCTTACTAACCTCCATGGGCTCCCCACTGGTGACAGCGTTGATTCCCTACATTTCTCTCTCCTGCCCTATGGTGTCTAAAGAAGACCAAGACATCTTTATCAATGCCTGTGATCAAAGCGGTTCTCCCACTGGAGCTGGGGTGGGGAGGACCTGACCTGCCAGGACTGAATCAGCACTTACAGAGCGGTGTGTAGTTGGAAAAGGAACTTTCTGAATGAGCACTCAGGCCCCATCATAGTCTGACCCAATCCACCTTGCATGTCTGGTGGTCCATCCTCCTCGCATCCTGTTCCCCTCACCCCCCGGCTCCAGCCACAGTGGACATCAGACCAAGACTGAGGCACATCTGTGCCTTGGCACATGCTGTTCCCTGGATCTGGAGCTCCTCTAACCACAGGCTCACGTGGCTGAGCTCTCCCTGCTCCTCTGCCTCCCACGGAGCCCGCCCCTGCCAGGGGCCTCTGGGGCTGTCCTCCTGACACACTCATCGCACCACGACAGCTGTTTAACCCCTCCCTTGAGACTTTCTGGATACAGGCACTCCACTCATTCCATCTATCAAGATGGTAGCCAGCTTGGTGCCCAGCGAGACTCACAATGATAGAACTGAACTGGAAGAGGGATGTCAAGATTCTCCTCTCTCGCTGTTGCCGCTGGAGCCATCCTGCCTGCCCTCCTCTGCTTCATCCTGCCTACAGGGCCATGGGGCAGCCCCTCATTCCCTTGCGGCCCCCAGGCCTCCTCCCTTGCGAACTCCGGACTGCTCTGTGACTCTGGCGGCCGTGATTTACAACTGTATTTAGCTGAATCTAATCAGAAGTCTGAATACTCCCCTTCTATCTGGCACACATCATCGGAGCTCTAATTATTCACACATTTTGGCAAGCGTTCTGGTGTTCCCCTACCAAGCTCCTAATCCCAGCAGATCAGTTAAAATAAATGAAAGAGAGAATCAAAAGGCACTTTAAAAATTCAACTGTTCTCCAAATGAGTTTGAACAGGCTCCAGATAACTAGTGGTTGCAGCTGACTGGCATTTAAAATATAAGAACCCTTTTGCCCAACCCCCACCCCAAGTCCCTTCCTGTATACCCCCCTGCATATAAAAACATGATTCTCCCCTATTTAAGAGAAACATTGGAGAGCAGGGCCCTGACATGTTTTCAATGATCTGCATGAAAAAAACCCAAGAAAATAAGAGTCACTTCCCCAAGACCCAATGCCAAAAGCAGTTCTGCTGTTTTCCGCGTAGGTAAGACGACACCAACCCAGGCCTAATGATCACAACTTTCCGCAGGCACCTATTACAGAGCTCCCCAAGCACGGAAGTCATTACAGCAAAAATGAAAGCCATGGACCAAGCTCGGGATTTGAGAAAAGTTTTCAGATGCACAATGCACTCATGAATACAAACACATGGAGCCAGGACAGGCCTGGCATCTGCAGCTTTAAGGAAAGCAGTAAGGCTTCCTGCACTCTGGCCCTTTCTGTTGGCCTGGATTTCTCTTCCCCCAGATCCTCAAGTCTTGCAAAGGGCCTGGTCCCCACTCCCCACCCCCGAAATCCTTAAGTCTTGTGTCTTTATCACCTTCTACTCTTTGTTCAAATGTCTCCTTTGAAAAGACATTCCTTGGCCGCCCTACTTAAAGACAGCAGGCACTCTGGGTCCCCTTCCTGCTCCATGTTCCCCTGGGCACTTGGACTGACACTTATGCATTTTACTCACGTGTTCATCATCACCCCCCTCCCCCCGCCCCGCACTGGAATGCAGGGATTCCTGAGTCTTCGGGCCGCTACTGCCCGGAGCAGCACCAGTGTGTAGCGGGCGCTCAATAACTCTCTGTTCATCAAAGAGAGAACTCCTCCTGACGTCCTGTGCGTGTCTTTGAGACCCAGCCCCAGAAACCTGCCATCTCATCCTCTCCCGCCTCGTGTCTGAGCAGGCTGGCTGTCAGGGAAGACGCCGAGTGCAGGATCAGTGAGATTTGGAGGGGATCACTAGTCCTGAATTCTTGACTTGGCTTTGTTCCTTACATGCTGGGAAACTTGACTTCCGTCCTTGTAGTGTTAAGACCCGGACAGTATACCAAGAAAAACTATCTTCCACTATTACTAGAAAAGGTGAAAGACCTTAAAGTTAATTGCTCCATCGTGTCCAACTCTTTGCAACCCCATGGACTGCAGCCTGCCAGACATTTCCGTGCATGGAATTCTCCGGGCAAGAATACTGGTAGCCATTTCCTTCTCCAGGGGATCTTCCTGACCCAAGGATCGAACCCTGGTCTCCCCCAATGCAGGCAGATTCTTTACCAGCTGAGTCACCAGGAAAGCCCTTATTACTAGAAAGTTCACATAAAATCACAAGCAAGAGAGAACTTGGCAAAGCTAAAGGCACTCTCCACCTGTAAGAGGATACTATTCTCCAAAGATGGCAGTGCTGTCAGTGTTACTGTTCCCAAAACCAAGTGCACTTTTTGATACAGAATGTAACAAGCACATCAAACCATGGTCACACATAAGGGTAACATTGAGACCCTTCAACTATTCTTCCACTTTGGGTGGGAAGGAGGGGACATATGTATACATATGGCTCGTTTACTTCCTTGTACAGAGGAAACCAATACAACATTGGAAAGCAACTATATCCCAATTAAATACAAAAACAAAAAAACTTTCCAAGAGAGTTGGGATGGCAATAAAGAGGAGAGAGCATTACCAAATTTCTGCTACTAAAACTGGGGCTTCCCTAACCTCATCTCTCCAAGAGGCTGGAGGTAACTGCATGCTTCCTGAGGCAGGAACATGACCCCTTGGACACAGAGCGGGTGTGTGCAGGGGCTGATCAGGCAAGCTAGACTGAAAGCACAGATTAAGGTTTGAAAATTCTGGTTATTTGGCAACTTCTCATCTGAGCCCTACTTTTAGTTGGAGGGGGTAGACTTTAAATTCAAGCTGTGTGTGTGTTTTTTCTTCCTCCAATGGTTATTCATAGGAGAGAAGGTTGTTTAACATTGAGCAGGGCTGCTCCCCTGCTCCCTCCCAGGTGCCCTGGGTAACTGAGAGACTTTTGTTACTAGGGTCGGCACGAGACCAAGGAAAATATCACCCCCACTTGTCTATTTATATAAAATACTCCAGCCATTCATATGTCTTTGCGTTGGGGGTAACAGCCACACAGCGTAGATGTTGATGTTTCATGCATGTGAAATAACACAGTAGAAACCTACTTTAAAAAATGACTTTTCTTCGGTGTCACCATGGAAACCAGCCAACATAATCTCTCCACACCTAACTCTGGGGGGGTAAGGAATAACAGTGACTTGTAGGGGGGGAATCAAAACATCGAAAATGCTCATAAATTCTGTTCTGTGCCAAAATGTTTAACACGAGACGTTTTTCCTCTGCTTTGGGCTGGATGTCAACCTGTGATGTCTACTTTTTGAACTTTGTTTGATTTTCAAAACTACAAAAAAAAAAAAAAATCCAATTGGGAAGCTTAGTGAAGTTCCTACCAAGAAACAAATCACTTCAAGGCCTACAAGAGCCTTCAGCCTACTCTCGTCAGTGGACTGGAGTCGGAGGCTACAGAGAAAGGAGAGACAGCAGCTGGTGGGACTCAAGGGTCAAGGGTGGAGGAGGGCAGTGGGGGTGCGGGGAGCCTGTTAAAAGAGGAAGAAAGTGGGCGTCAGTCCCAATTGTGCCTGTCATTCTGATCGTGGCTCTGGTCTCCACAGCACCCAGATCCTGGCATTTTCTTCATCCTGCATTCCATACAAGCTCTTCAGGAAGAGCTCTTCAGGAAGGTTTACTGGCTGAGTCAACCTGAGGCCCACTACGCTTTTCAAGAGCTATAGGAAGAATACTCTGTCAGAGTCTGACTACTAGTAATTTTGGAAAATATATATATGCCCAAACTTAGACTCTGAAGGGAAAGATTAGCAGGGATTTCCCAGTTTGATGTTTGTTTCTTTGAAAGTCATTCATGGTTTAAGAAGACAAGTTTTGGACTTTCCTGGTGGTCCAGGGGTTGGTAAAGAATTTGCCCGCCAGGGCAGGGGACATGGCTTCGATCCCTGGTCTGGGAAGATCCCACCTGCCGCGGAGCAACCAAACACACGTGCCACAACTACCGAGCCTGGGCGCCCTAGAGCCCGAGCTCCACGAGAGAAGCCACCGGAACGGGGAGCGCACGCACGGCGACCGGAGAGCAGCCCCTACTCGCTGCATCAGGGCAAGTCCGCGAGCAGCTGCGAAGACTTACCGCAGCCCAAAATACACAATAAAACTTTTTAAAGAAGAACACAAGTTTCTAAGCAATGATTTCCCTTGATTCTCAACTAAAGTGCTCTTGGTGCAGAGGAGAAACTGGTGAGAAAGATCAGTTCTGCCAGGAAAAGGACCATTTCATTTTGAAATCAAACGTTTTATTCTGTGAAAGTCATTCAGTTGTGTCTGACTCTTTTATACAGTCCATGGAATTCTCCAGGCTAGAATACTGGAGTGGGTAGCCTTTCCCTTCTCCAGGGGATCTTCCCAACCCAGGGATCGAATCCAGGCCTCCCACATTGTGGGCGGATTTTTTACCAGCTGAGCCACAAGGGCAGCCCAAGAATACTGGAATGGGTAGCCTATTCCTTCTCCATTGGATCTTCCTGACCCAAGACTCGAACTGGGGTCCCCTGCCTTGCAGGCAGATTCTTTACCAACTGAGCTATCACAGAAACCCGATGATTTTTCTTGATTCTCAGCTAAAGTGCTCTTGGTGGAGATGAGAAATTGGTTACAAAGATCAGTTCCGCCAAGTAAAGGACTGTTTTGTTCTGAGTCTTGGATGACTGGTTCAAAGAGGAAGCTGATTTCAAATCATACCATCCTTTCCATTTATTTATTTAAAAAGTTTAACTTCAGGATTTGCTACCCATATATCCTTCCTATTTTCATGGTCGAGTTTTTTGGCAGAGGCTATTTCTTCTCCTGACCTATCACATTACATTTCTGGTCAGTGGATTTTATTTAATTTCCTAGAACTACATCTCAGTTCTCAAGACTGTTCCCTATCCCTCCGAACATCCTAGTAATAACACTGCTTTTAGTCTATTATAATACAATGTGAAATCAGTATCTGTTTTCAAAGGAATTAGTAGGCCTTCCAAGAAAGGTTATTTAACCAAGTAATAGAAAGAGTAGAAAACTAAAGAGTGTATGTTAGAAGTCACGTTTGGGCTAATTTTCATGCTTTGTTAATGTTCCTCCTAACATTTGCTCTGATCTCTCAATCACGGTTACACAGACTGCACACATGGGGGAAAAGAGTATGTTCCTTAAAAAAATAACAGAATCAACTTTTTCTACTAAGAACATAAATCCTGAGAGCTAGGCAGAAAGTCTGAGACAAAATACTGTAATGAAATCCAGGGGAGTGGATTACGGTGAAGACTGCCTCTCACAACCAGCCTAGTGAGACCTGACTTAGCTGCTTTAGCACTGACCTCTTCATCCAACCATTCGGCTGCCCAGGCTGGGCGCAGACACATGTGCGTGTGAGCATGTGCACTGTCGTGCTGGACTCTCTGGGACCCCAGGAACTGTATAGCCTGTCAGCCTCCTCTGTCCATGGGGTTTCCCAGACAAGGATCCTGGGGTGGGCTGCCATTTCCTTTTCCAGGGGATCTTTCCGATCCAGGCATCGAACCTGCGTCTCCCGCATTGGCAGGTGGGTTCCTTACCAGCTGAGCTACTGGGGAAGCCCCACAGATACACAGATTCCAAAGAAGCACTTCTGTGCTGTTGCAGGGAAGCCCAGTGCTGGAGACAGACAAGATACTGTCTATCTCTGAAGGAGATCACATACCACCAGGGGTCATAATCATTTTCCTCTTCCCATTTCTCAGCTCCCAACAGTTACCTTGCTTTGAAGGATAAGCATACCCTCTCCTACACATTCCTCACTGAGTTCCTGGCTCTGAGCCTATACACTTACAAATGCAGAACAAGGAGATATGCATCTTTATCAGCAATTACTGAGAAGGAACATTAAAAAAAATAATATTCAGTGGCATGAAAAGAAATATAGTATGTAGACGGGGGAGAGGGAAATTACGTGGGGAGGGCAGATAAACATGCATGGCATGGATAAAAATGCAGAAGTGTATTATAATTTATTCATTAAATCCAGCACGGGAGAACAATATTCTCTCAGAAACACCCAGCAGAGGGCTAAACTTCCAGGACATTCCTCTTTCCTGGTGGGGCTTCAAGCATGCTGTCAGCGGGGCCCCAGGGTGCCTAGTGTTGGTCTTACTATGATCCAGGGCTGCCTTCTTGCCCAGAGTGGTTTGTGCAGTTGGCTCAGATGGTGGTTCACAGAGACTTCCCACACCCAGCTCCTGTCTGGGGTCCCAGGAGGCAGCACCTCTGGGCTCTGGGTCCCACTGTGTCCGGAAGCAGCTGTGTGACCATGAGCAAGTCCTTTAGCCTCCCTGGTCTTCAGCTTTTTCATTTCTCAGGAAAGTACTGACTTAGGTCACCCCTCGATCCCAAACTGGCAGTGAGGAAGCGGTAAGATGACGCACGGGAGAATGTTCTGAAAATGTCAGGTCAAACACAAGTGCTTGATTCACTCGCATGCGAGGGAACTAACCCCCACAGCAGGCTTCTGGCTCCTCACTCATCGTTCCCATCCTCGTCCCTGTTTTCCTGCCCTTTCAGATAGCCCTTTCTTGTGTGCACTGGTGTCATGGCAGAAGCAGTCAGCACCTGGTGGGCATGGTGGCTGGATGAGCTCAAAGGCTGTTCCGGGGAAAGGGATGGCTGCTAGTACATGAAGCCAACTGTCTCGGAGCTTGGAGGACCCCAGAGGAGACTCAGTCTTTACTGAGGGTCAGCGTCCGCCAGCCTCAGCAGGGCAGGGACTCCTGACCTAACTGCTGCTGTCCAACCAGGGGTACTTGGGGTCTACGCTCGGAGGGATGGGGCAGAGCTTTCCACCAAGAGAGGACCACATGGGAATTAGCCTGAGGAATCCAGGAGCCATGGAGACCCGAGAGCCCCACAGCCAACCCTGAGATTTCTCGGTGCTTCCAGCTCTTACCAGGTGTCAACCTGTCAGTGGGATTTTCTTCTTGGTTTTTTTTAAATTTTAATTTCCCACTGAATGACTTGCTCTCTTGGACACAAGGACATGCAAGTAAATAAAGACACAGGTGCCCAGAGTCCTGCCACTCAACTTAGCAGGCAGGGCATGCTCACCCGCTTTGCCTGTTCCCCACCCGCACTCCTTGGCCCTTATAAGTATGTGGAGTCATTTAACTCCTCACCACGACCCTACGAGTGAGCCACTCTCAATTTGCTCATTTTATAAATGATAAATTTAGGGGCACAGAGGGAAAGTGATCTTCCTAGGTAGCTATAGAGGTAAAGAATCTGCCTGCCAATGCAGGAGATGCAATAGACGTGGGTTCGATCCCCGGGTTGGGAAGATCCCCTGGAGAAGGAAATGGCAACTTACTCCAGTATTCTTGCCTGAGGAATCCCAAGGATAGAGGAGTCTGGGGGTGGCTACAGTCTGTGGGGTTGCAAAGAGTCGCATACGACTTAGCACACACCCATACCAGATGGGGGAAGGTAACTCGCCCAGGACCACAGGGCCTGGCTCCAGAGTCCATGCTCATGTGAAACATCACCTCTCAGGATGCCGGGGCAGAGAAGAAAGAGAGCCCAAGGAAGAACCAGCTCTAACGAGAGCAGCAGAGACAAGTCAGGAACTCCTGCGGGTGAAAGACAGAACAGCTTAGGACCTTGTCCACAGGCTCCCAACGCCAGCCGCCAGTCCCGTGCCTGGGGTGAAGGCCTGCCCATGCCGCCTCCCAGGCTCTCTCAGGCGTTGCGTGGGCTCCTGTTGACTTGGAGGCTGTCAGTGAGCAGGCGGGCTTTGATAAGCATCTACTGCTATGAACATTCAGGCTGCTCTTTGAGAAAAAAAAAAAAAAAGAGCCCCATTTCCAGCAGCACATAAACCAGGGCAAGGATGACAGCACGGTCCCAGGATGGCCTCAGATCAGCTTTGGAATCTGTGAGCCCAACTGACCAGGACCTGGAGGTTGGGAGGGGAGAAAGAGTCTCCAAATGCTCTGGGGGTGGCAGACTCAGACCTGTTCAGAGTTACTCACTGTCCAGACACATTCGCAAGTGTTTTGAGGCAGTTCAAGTGCCCTGAAACGCATCTACTGGTCAAAAGCACCTCTAATAAACATGAGCACTGGGGACTGTGCCGTAAGGAGAGGTGAGTGGGACTGTGAACACTGGCCCGGGGTCACTGTACAAAGTGACAGTTCTGCTCAGTACCTGATTCAAGATCCCCTGGAGGAGGAAATGGCAAACCACTTCAGTACTGTTGCCTGGAAAACCCCATGGACCGAGCAGTCTGGCAGGCTACAGTCCATGGGGTCGAAAGACAGTCAGACACGACTGACTGACTGAGCATGCACACATGTACCTGATTCCAAGCAGTCTTTCTAACCTCACTGTCTTCTACTCCTAGTCCCTCTCCCCATGCCCTCCCAAACCCACATTTAACTAGTGAGTCATTTTCTGAACTTCATGCTCTCCATTTGTTCTGACTATCATTTAAATGCCTGTGAGATCTGTACTGGTAATGCTGTCTTCATTCTTGGAATGCTGGTATTGGTGTGTCTTTCCCCTTATCACTCTAGCTAAGCGTTTCTCAGTGGTCTGATTCTAGTCTCTATAATAACTGCTGTTTTCTTTACTACTTCCTTCTTCTCATTTCGAGTTTATTTGTGTTCTTCTCATCATGGAACCTAGGTCATTGAGGTTGGACCTTTCTTGTATTCTAGTATAAGCATTTAAAATGATCAATTCCTCTCTGATCACTACTTCAGCTGAAACCCATAGGTTTTGATATCTAGTACTCTTATTCCTATTTAGTTAAAAATAATGTTCAATTTCCCATACAATTTCCTCTTTGATCCATATTTAGGAATCTGTTTAATTTCCAAGTCTGTGGAGTTTTCCTGGCTGTCTGATCACTGATTTCTAGTGAACTTCTAGCTTCACAGCCCCCTCAGATCCTGCCCCCTTTGACTCCCACCCTGGGATCTTCCTTTCCCTTGGGTCAGAATTAGACCATAAGCTTCGTGAGGACATGGACCATGCCACTTATTTATGCTGGGTCTCCAGTGATTAGGTCAGTGTCTGCTCCACATACTGTACTCAATAAATACCTGTCAAGCGGCTGATGACTTCTTCTTGTGTACTTTCCAAGCTCTCTGTAACCGTCTCTGTAACTGAACTCATTATCCAGGTTCAGGTTGGCCCCACCAAGGAAAGCTCAGGCATAGAAGGCCCTTGAATTTTACAGTCTCTCCAGGGGTCAGTCCAGAGCTGACACAAGGGGGGTTTTCATAAAGGACACTTAAGCAATGGCTCTTTATAGGAAATCCTGATCTTCTAATATTGATGGGCGTGTCTGATGAGGCTCTGGATTTAAGGGACATTGACAGTATAACTGACAGCATATTTAACAGCAGACATCGGCTGGGAAAAAGTCAGTTTCTCCTGCTGCAATGAGATGCTTCTGCTGGTGATCAAAGGCATCCATTCAGCCGCCCCCTTTCCAAGACATCTAGGAAGATTAGAATCACGTTTGTGTTTTTCTCAGTAACTTCCTTTAGCTTACAATACTTGATAGTGTTTCTCAGCCTCTTTTATTGATTGATTGCTTTCTCCCAGATGGTGCTGTTTAGGGTCTCAAAGTATCTGTGTTTTTTTGGTTGGTTTCCTCAGGTTCATTTACAAAGTTAGGTGGGATCAATCACGGGATCAACCACATAGGTGGTCAATTAAATGTCTCTGAACAGGACTGTCATCACTCCATTAGGGAGCTAATTAGAAGTCTTTTCTTCCGGTGGTTGGTGAGGAAAACGCAAACTTCCCCTGTGTGCAGGGGAATGGTGTGGGAAGAGGGTGCCCTTGGGACAGAGGTGGGACTGAGAGGTGGGCCCGTCTAGCCTCTCTCTTGAGAAGGTGTTCTGCCAGCCCCCGGCTGGGGCTCCATTAATTGGTTCCAGTGCTTCCTGCTTCCCTGAAGGTCTACATGTTTTCCCTCAGGCTGTTTAGAAAGGCTGAAAGGTTCTCCTAGGCAAAGGGATGAGCATGTTTGGGAACAGAAAGAAACTGAGAGCCAGGACAACCCTGGGTTTCCCTGGCGGCTCAGTTGGTAAAGAACTGGCGTGCCAATGCAGGAGATGGGGTTTGATCCCTAGGTCGGGAAGATCCCCTAGAGAAGGAAATGGCTACCCACTCCAGTATTCTTGCCTGGAGAATTCCACAGACGAGGAGTCCGGCAGGCTGTAGTCCATGGGGTCACGAGAGTCAGACAAGACTGGGTGCCTAAACCACCACCGCCCTCAGGACAACCCTGAGGGCTTAACCCAGGCTGCTCCAAGAGGAGAAGTGAGATCCAGCTAAAGGGCTGGGGACAGAAGGTCGGGAGAGAAAGGGACTCACTGAGGCTGAAGCGCTAGGGACACAAAGGCCTGGCTTATGGGAAAGGAAACCAGAATGTGGAGGATAGGAGAACAGAGCTGAGGAGCTGCATGGCAAAGAAAGCAAGAGACATGAGGACAGCTCCGAGCAGGACAAGGGCGCAGACGGAGTGGAGACTCCGGTCCACAGGCTGTCGTCAGCCTGAGAGAGAACAAAGGCGCAGGATACCCTTGGAAGGCCTGGGGCACTCTCTCTGCCGGGCGGCTGAAGTGGAGGACGCCAACCAACAACATTCTCGGGTGACTTCCCAGGCAGACACGAGTCTGCCTGCCGGTGTGGGAGACACAAGAGACTCAGGTTGGATCCCTGGGTCGGGAAGATCTACTGGAGTAGAAACCACTCCAGCATTCTTGCCTGGAATATTCCATGGACAGAGGAGCCTGGGGGGCTTCCGTACACGGGGTTGCAAAGAGTCAGGCAAGGCTGAGTAGCTGAGCATGCGCGTGTGCACACTCACAGTCACACATATGCACACACAACCAACAGGAAATGCCAGATTTTGGAAACCAGCCTCTGTATGCCTGTGCTGGCCGTCAGCACGTCTCAGCTTGGGGAGTTGGCATGGGGGCTTCTGGGGTGGTTCTCCAGCCCTCCAGGACAGGAAGCCTCCTGGATGAGACGCGCAGGTGGTCCAGCACCTACAGCCCTAATTTCTCCTTTCCTTGCACAATGGCCCGCAGGGCGTTGCCTTTGTGTGATCTCCAGTGGGCCCTTGGGAGGGAGAGTTCCCACGGCGACCCAGGAAGGAGCTCTGTGCCGAGCAGGCAGAATCTGTGCAGCCCACCAGGTCTCTCCTAGAGCCCCCCTCGCCAGGGGCTTCCCTCTCGGAACCTCTCAGCCCCGCCCCCCATTTCCCACAACAAGCACCAGGCCCCTCCTCGTCCCCGTTTTAATGGTTAAAGACACGCACACCAAATGCTTCCTAATTACCACTTTCATGGCAGATGCAGTCATTTCCTTGGATTTTACTGCCATTAGTTTTCCTCACCGATTTATCCTTAGCTACTCTCCTTGAATCCCGCCTGCATCCCCCGAGCCCTCTCCTCCTCGCTCCTCACGGCTTGTCAGCACGCCTCCAATCCCCGGGAGAGATGGAAAGCCTTGTAGAGCCCACTGCGCAAACACACATTCCTATTCATTTATCACATTTAGCATGCGCGCTTCCACTCTCATCAAAACCGGCCCCAGCTCGCTAACTCATTTCCCTCTCCCAATTACAAATTAGTCCATTAGGCTGTCTGCAGTAGGCCCTCTGTTGCATCTTGGTAATGGCTTCTGAGATTTCCATCATAATCGTAATGGCTCCCCATGCGGCCATGAGGGCAGATGGAGGCCGCTAGTGGGTAATGAGGTATCACGCTACCAAAGGGCACAGCCCTGGGCTCATTATTTAGTCTTGGCTGTTTTGTGAAAACAACAAGAAAGGTAAAATGCTGAAGGGAACACTTTAGCATATTAAATTAACACTTCTGGAAAATTCTCTCTGTAAACATGCCATATTTTCCCTTTACGCAATGTCCCCTGTGCCAGAGCATACTATGGAGGGCTGGCTGGAAGAGGGGGTGTGGGAGCAGGGATGAGAAAAGAGGGAAGGAGAGGAAAGGAGGGGGATGGGAGAGCAATGAGTTAGAAAAAGAGGGGAAAAACAAGGCACTCGAGAACATTTCGAAGCCTGCTGGAGGTCTTCACTAGGCAGCCGGTATCCTCTCCCAGTGAGGCTCGCACCCCCTCCCCACCCTCATCAGCCGGCCTCACCTAACAATGCTCTGTCACTTAAAACCAGTTTGTCACCATGCCCACAAATGAAAGGCCCGCAGGGCAGACCAAGTACTGTCGGCTGCAGACTTTAAGAGATGCTATTCTCCAATTTTATTTTTTTTTAAAGAAAATACAAATATATAAATATTTATATATATATGAAATTATATATATATATATATATATATATATATATATATATATATATATATATATATGAACTCCATAGACCCAAAGCCGCCACCGCCACCACCACCCTCGACAACAAAAACCTGATTTGAGATGCTGCTACGCAGACGCTTGCCAATAGGTCATGTTTATTAAGCGCTAACTTGGGCCTGGCTCGGTGCTGAGCAGGTCACACACATTACTACCAGGAGTTCACTCAGCTTTTACAAGGTCTCTGTAGGGCAGGGCCGGAGTGGACCACACGTTCAAAGTGGTGGCTTTCCTGAGGGCACGGGAGAGACAAGAAGAGCACCTGGGCAGCGTCACTGCCGGCCCCACCCGAGCCCCGCCAGGACAGGCAGGTCCTCTCGGGATGTGACGGCACCTGGCCCTCAGTCCCCAGGGGTACTGACCTGGCCACCTCTGACCCCCAGGCCCCAACCCGAGCCTCTTGCATGTGTGGGAGGGTTCCCTGGACAGAGGCCCACTTCCGATTTGATAGCATTTTCCCTTACTGTTATCGCTTCTTGCAGAACTGACAGGACAGTTTACCCTTGAGTTCCCCAGCCCCAAGTCCTCCAGCCTTAGCAGGTTGTTGCTTCCAGACATGGCAGCCTCTGGAGGCTGGCCCTCCATCTTTCATGCAGAGCTGATTCAGATTCCTTGGAATCTGTCTATGTCTCCTTCCTCCAGGTGCCAGCATCCTCTCCAGACAGCAATGACAGCAACTATAAATGCCACTGTGAGGGAAATGCCACGGGAACAAACAGGCCTCCTCATATGAGCCAATCCCAGCAGAGGTGCTGAGCCCACTGTGGTTTTGAGGAAACACAGGTGTGAGTCTCAAGGAACCAGAGGTATTTCTACTGATAAAAGTGCCATAAATAATAACACAGTGGATCTATTTCCAAAAGCCTTTTTTTTCCCCCTGCTTTCAAAAAGAGTCGTCCTAAACCATTCCTGAAATACCTGAGGTTGATCCCAAACCGATCAGCCCATTCTATTCTTTACTGGCTCTTAAATCCACGACCGCACTGCTTCCCTCTGAAGGGCTGGAAGAGCTTTCTCATCCATTACCTCATTCATCTCTACAATGACACTGTGAGCCCACGAGGGGAGGCTGTAATTATCCCCAGGACTCAGAAGAGGGAGGTAACTGGCTTGTCTAAGAGCCAGAATGAAAGCAGAGTCCCTGATTCCCAGTTGTGGGCTCACCTGCCCACCTCACAACCCACCTCGTGGCTCTGTAGCTCCAGAAGGCCATGGATGCTCTTCCAAATAACACTTCCGCCCCAATCCTGTTCTGACAAAACATAAGGTCAGTTTATTAAAGCCTGACTTCAAAGAGTCAGGAAATGGCCCAAACTCAGGGTTTAGGATGGGTCTGGCTGTCAGTACAATGGGGAACCCTTCAACTTTGCTAGGTTGTAAAATACAAATTTATGAGCTGTTTTTGTTAAATTCCGATATGGATTTTTGAAAACGAAAAGGATGGATGGGTAGATGGCGGCAAGATGTTTAATCAATGTCATAAAATATAACATTCATTGGGCTTCTAAAATGAAATTAATAATCTGTGTAGAAGTATCATTAGGAGATAAGTGACATTTCAGGCTTTGATTTGTAACTTGCAACAAATCTCACTTCCATATAATTTAAGCATTTTTAGGGATATCCATCTTTATTAAAAAATACCCAAACCTTTACCCCTCTGCTTCACAATCAAGCCTTTCTTTCCCTCCAGGACCCAGCACTAAATAAAAAAAGGATACATTATCATATACATGCTTTAAATTAATGAAGACAGAAATATCATATTTAAATTAAATCAGGGATTTCTCACTTGCTGCTTATCAGGGGAACTTAGCTATCTTTAATAACTTTTTTTTCTTCTCTTTTTATCTGAGACTTGGGGCTTGATCTGGCTCTATCTGAATGGATTAGACATCTCACTTTCACTCAGAAGGCTAAGGCAAGATATAGAGAGATAGGCCGTTCTCCTACATAAATTCTAGCACCATAAAATAATGTTTCAGAGCTGGAAGGGACCTTAAAATCACCTAGCCTTAGCTCTTCATTTTACAGATGAGGAAACTGGGTCCAGGGAGAGCTAGTGTGAGGAAAGAGCAGGCCAGGCTTGGAACCAAGCCATTTAACCAGCAAGGCTTTCCCTCTTTTTCTGCAAATCAACACTGAAGGGTGGAAATGAAAGCTGGAAGCCATGGGCATTTGGAGCCTGTTTTCTTTCCTTTTTGTCTTACTTTGGTTTATTCTGGAAGAGGGAAGTAGAGAAGCAAGTGACATGTTGTCACATCACCAAATGACAACAAGGAGAGTAAGGGAACTTCTTAGTTCACATACGTCATTCTCAAAGGTCAACATGACATAGGTTTATCCTATTCAAACAGTCCTTTGCTTTTCACACAAGTGTAGGTAGGAGGCTTGAAAGGCAGGGGAGGGTGCTTTGTCTCTTCTGGATAAATGAGAACACATAGGGAAAAAATATACCCTTTCAGAGAAGGGACAGTTGGGGAGTTTGGGATGGTCATGTTCATACTGCTGTTTAAAACAGATAACCGACAAGGACCTACTGTATAGCACAAGGAAGTCTGCTCCAGGTTATGTGGCAGCCTGGATGGGAGGGGGGTCTGGGGGGAGAATGGATACATGTGCCGACAAAGGTCATTATAGGCAAAGCTACAGTTTTCCCAGTAGTCATGTATGGATGTGCGAGTTGGACCATAAAGAGGACTGAGTACCGAAGAACTGATGCTTTAAAATTGTGGTGCTGGAGAACTCTTGTGTCCCTTGGACAGCAAGGAGATCAAACAAGTCCATCCTAAAGGAAATCAACCCTGAATATTCATTGGAAAGACTGATGGGGAAGCTCCAATATTTGGCCACCTGATGCAAAGAGCCAACTCATTGGAAAAGACCTTAATGCTGGGGAAGATTGAGGGCAGGAGGAGAAAGGAGCAGCAGAGGTTAAGATGGTTGGATAGTACCAATGACTCCATGAACATGAGTTTGAACAAACTCTGGGAGACAGTGAAGGACAGGGAAGCCTGGTGTGCTGCAATTCAAGGGGTGGCAAAGGATCGGACATGACTTAGCAACTGAACAGCAACAACGTGTATGGCTGAATTGCTTCGCTGTTCACCTGAAAATATCACAACATGGCTAAATGGCTATACCCCAATATAAAATAAAAGGTTCAAAAAACATGCAAAATATTAAAAAAAATACTCCTGGTCATAGCTGCCCTCCTAAGAAACAGCTGGCTGCAAGGATTGCCAAGTCTTAGAGCCCCAGTTGACCTGCTATCTGTCCTGAGTCCCTTTAGACTGGTCCCCAATCCCTCTGTCAATGTCTCCCGACATGCACACCAAGAAGGGATCATGCAGAACTTCATAGAAAAGTACTCATTAAAGAACAACAGAAAATGGACTTCTCTGGTGGGCTAGTGGCTAAGGGGCTCAGGTTCGATCCCTCCCTGGTCAGGGAACTAGATCCCACAAGCCACAACTAAGAGTTCGCATGCTTTAACTAAAGAATCTGAGTGATGCAAGTAAGACTTGGTGCAGCCAAATAAACATTTTTAAAAACGAAACAGGAAAATAGATCACATATGACATACTTCAATTTGTGAGTTCTGCATAGTTATCTTTCTTAGAATAGAAATAAATATAATTCTACACTTAAGAATAGGCTTCCTTGGTGGCTCAGACAGTAAAGAATGCAAGAGACCCAGGTTCAATCCCTGGGTTGGGAAGATCCCCTGGAGCAGGATGTGGCACCCACCTCCAGTATTCTTGCCTGGGAAATCCCATGGACAGAGGAGCCTGGTGGGCTACAGTCCATGGGGTCAGAAAGAGCCAGACACGGCTGTGTCACTCAGCATGCATGCACACTGGTAAGTGTGCGTAAGAGGGCTCTCTCTCTCTCTTCCTCCCCACCTACCTATCTGTTTACCTACTTGTCCCTCTGTCTGTCTGTCTACCTCCCTCCCTCACGCCAATTTGGGGAAATAAAGCAGCCATGGAAGAGAACATAATAATGTTCTTTACTTAAAATAGCCTGCTTTCCAGGATAAAGCTTCACTCAGCATCCATTTAAACTTAGAGATGAGAATAACACAAATCATGGGGACAGTTTATAATACACACCTCTGTAAACACACTTTTCAGAGTCAAGAAGGTCCCATCTTTAAGCCACCTGGAGAAGCTCCTTCCACACCCTCACCCCTAACATGTTCTGATCCTTTGTCCAAGCAGCAATGCTAACACTCTCAGGGTCGGGGCTGGGGCCCTGGGCACCTCTTGACACAAAAGAGAAAGGGATCTGGTAAAACAGCAAATGTCCGAATGTCCAGGAGCTCCTTTAGGGCTGTGTGAAGATGTCAAACTGACTTTTATGGCTTCAAGAGCGTTCGTGTGACTTCCATTCATATTCTTTCTGCTTCTACCCTTCTCCCTGCCTCAAGTTCTTTCCCCTTCCTTGACCTCTAAGATCTGCCCTTAACTCAGATCTCCCCTCCCTTTCAGATGTAATGGAGGCTGACCAGGGATGTAGGTGGTGGGTAGGACCACCAGGAGCTCATGTGAGAGAAACAGTGGCAGGAGGTCCCTGCACCCTTTCGGCTTTGTCCTCCAGAGGTCTTGGGGAGGAACGTTTGATGTGTCTCAGGAACATTTCCTCCTAAACCCTTGAAATTTCATTACAATCGTTTATCTTCAAAGAAATCAAAACCCACCCCTCCCCCCTCCCATGGAAAGGTTAGGTCTGTGCTCAAGCCCACGGACTTTAACCTCATAAATATTCCCAGCTATAAGATCTTATTAAGAAGGTATGTCTCCCAGGAGCATAAAACCATCAAGCTGTAAATTTTATTTAATTTCCCATGAGATCTTACGGCCTCATACATATAATTAGAGTGCAGTATAGAGCACTTTTTTGTGTTTTGTCAATAAATCACCAGGGAACAATCAACGTTGAAGAGGACAAGCTTTAATGATTTTTCAGACCCCTAAGCAGTCGTGCCTCCACAATGGCAAGCCAGTCTTTAACCTCCTCTAACTAGGACTGTGGACTGTGGAGTCATATAGGACCCCAAACACTTAATCCTATTAGATTCCCCGGCCCAGACAATCATGGCAGAACACCCAAGGGACGTATTGATTTTGATGTGGCCGACAGAGAAGACAAGTCGACCTACTGACAGTGCTTTATTAAGTGTTTACAAATTAAATATCTGAAGGTCTGCGACAGGCCCAGCTCAGTTAAATGGGCCACAGTGAGATGTGTGAACTGGACCCAAAGGGATACTGCATGGAGTGTGAGGCGGCTTGGGGGAATGGCCGGGCAGGCCCTACTCCTTCCACGTCAGCTCTGCAGAAAGTCAGAAGGCTGCAAGAGCAATTCCAGATGCACAGTTCGCTGTTATTGTTGTGCTTGCTCTGATTGAAAGCCCGTCGTGTGACGTTTATTTGAGTTCTGAGAGGCTGAACCAATGAGAGAGCTAACTGCTAACTTCTGCGGCCCTCAGTCAGGGCTCCAGAAGAAAGGATCCTGATCCTTTGGGTTGTTCCTTGCACTGTGCTTTCTAAACAAATCCACAATCTGGTGGGCACAGAAGCTCTGAGCCCTCAGTTTTATATTGATTTTGGCTTAAAAGTTGATCCAGGTTCACTATTTTCCTTGTATTCCTTCCCTGCTCAAAAATATTAAAGAGGCCCCCCAATGTCATAGGCAGGTGTTCAACATTTGTCCTGGTCCACTCTGGGCATGCCCTTCATGGGGTTCTTCAGTGTGACCCCTGGATTCCCCTAGACATGTCTCAGAGCCGTCAAATGTACATGGTGCCAATTACTGGTATGCACACGCTGCCAACCAAGCTGCCCAAATCCTATCAACCTTCGAGGTTGCTTCAATGTCTCCTTCTCCTTGAACTCTTCCCTAATCAGCCTGGAAATGACAAGACGGGACTGAAAATAGGTGAAGCTCAAGGACTTGTTTTATTCTGTGAATTTACGATCTGTCAAAACACGCATCCAAGGGTACAGCCAGAAACATGTATCTGGTTATTTTATCATTTGTTCTGAGCTACTTCTACCTTAAAGGTCTGAATGACCTTAAAACGGTACACCTACTGAGGTGCATGTGGTACCTTATGTGCCACTCAGTGTGCCTGACGACCCGTATCTCTCTCTCTCATACACACAGAGTGAACATTTCTGTTTTACTTATTTTTTTTCTTGATCTCACTCTAGAGAGATCCATTCCAACAGAGCAATGGAGACTAAAGTCAACTGAAATGAGAGATTTTTCAAGATAATCTGGCCTGTTGCCTGCCTGCAAACAATTCAACCTCCTCCTCAAGCGTTTTCAGGCTGTCAATGCCATACTCTGTCTCAGACATCACAATTAGCCTTTTTTTTCCTGAGGCAAATTGGTATTTACTGTGGTACCTGGCATACAGGGAGGCCTCAAAAAAAAGTGAGCTGCTATTATTTTTATCATCTTTATGACATGTTTCTTTTCTGTGTTTCCCTTTCTCCCTCTTCTCTCTTGGTTTCTATAGGCCTGGGTATTTCAAAGTGATCTCTAAGATGCTGACTTTGGTTTAGCACAGAGAGGAGGGTGTGCTCCAGACCTGTGAATACGCACCTCTCTTTATAGATTAGGCTTCTGACCCTGTCACAGGTCCCATAGAAATAGACAAACAGCTTAGCAGGTAAAAAGAGTTTGAAAACCATCGCCCTAGGCCAGGTGTCTAGTCTTCGGCATCATTCTTTTCAAGTACTAAATGACCAAAGAGTCATATGGTAAAAAATGATTTATGCAGGTGAACTGAAAATCAATCTACGTTACAGAAGAAGAGCTGTTCAATGTATCATTATTAATGTCTGCTCCCCTTCCCCACACATCTGGGCTGCTTGCAGAGGGCAGGGCTGTGGCTGACATTGCTGACTTGGGGGAAATAGCAAATGTAGGACATATTTGGGGCTGTCTAGGGAGAAAGGCCAGTGCTTACTGTCCTGAAGAAAAGCTCCATCCCTTCGAGTATGCCCCTGAAGGGTCAGGGCGGTGCTAGGTTCCAGAATCAAGCTCCATATAACAAATGACTGCAAATGGCCTTTTCCCCCTCTCACACTGCAGTAATTCATAAAGCCCTCCAAGGGGATTTTTACGGCTTTATATTAATGTTCATTTAGGAAAGAAGTGAAAAGGGCATCGTCAAGATTTTAAAAAATCATTAAAGAGGGTCCTCACTTGGGTTAATAGTGATACCATAGCACAAAAAAATGCACTGATATACCATAAAAATTGTTCTAAGATACTATTTTTTCATCATTTTTATATGACCTCCTTTTTTGTCTGCACTTAAACTATGGAGATAAAAAAGTAGACTGGGTAATTAAATTTTCTCTTCATTTTCATCTTATTTCAATAAATATTAATCAAGTATGTGTAATAAGCCAAATACTCTGTTAAGGATCTGGTGAAATCATACCTAATCTCTACTTTCAAGGAGCTCAACATTTGTAAATTCATTAAAAAATAATAAAACAACTGAAATTCATAATTATTTGTGTACATGTCATCTCTAATGATGATATTATCCATACTGACTTTAATTTGATTTGAAGAGTTTTGCAGCCAGTTGCATATTTAAAAACATTAGAGTAAAGGTAAAAAACAAGTTAAGGACCACCAACAATAGGCATGGTATCCTTCTCTGTGCTGGAGTAGGACATTAAGGACTTGTGAGAGATTTAGAAGAAGTAGTTATTATCTCTTTTTATTCTATTACAAATATTTTCTAATTTTCCTTGTTATGGCTTCTTAGATGCACTAATCATTTAAAAGTGGACATTTAATTTCCAAATATATGGAATTTTGTTTAAAGTATCTTTAATAGTAATTTCTCATTTTGATACTAATTTATCATTTAAATGCTTTCTTCTCTGCAATCAACCTCTGGGTTTTTTTTTTTTTTCCCCCAGTTTAACTTTACTGAGGCTTTCAATGGCTAAATCTAAGATCTCTCTTGGTAAATGTCACACTGCACTTGAAAATATGTGGGGGTATTTTCAAATATCTTTTGATATTGATTTCTAACCTAATTCCAAAGTGTTAAGAGAACAGACTCTGTGTGATTTCAATACCTATAAGACCTTATAATTTTTGCACCTTGTTTTCTGTCCCTGGATATGTTCTAGCGTCTCCTAGTTTATGGTCTATGGGAACTTGAACAGAATTTGTACCCTACTATTGTGTGAAAATTGTATAAACCTTAATTATGTTGAATTGGTTCATGTGCTTTTCAGGCCTACTGTATCCTTCTACTTCTTTGTATATTCATTCTATTAATTTTTGAGAGTTTGATATTGAAATTCCAACTGAAAATCTTAACTTGGGACTTCCCCGGTGGGTCAGATGGTAAAGAATCTGCCTGCAATGTGGAAGACCCAGGTTGGATCCCTGGGTCAGAAAGATCTCCTGGAGAAGGAAATGGCAACCCACTCCAGTATTCTTGCGGGAGAATTCCACAGACAGTATAGTCCATGGTGTTGCAAAGAGGCTCTACTTAAAAATATAATTGTAAAATACAGTGGAACTATATGTAACCTTTTTCTATATTTTCCAAGTCTTCCACAAATGTATTATCATATTTTCATAATTTAAAAAATAAAAATTAAAAAGAGAAATTATGGTCTTAAAGAGGATGGAAGGCATGGATGACATGGTGCTATCATCGTAGACACATATATGGGGATGAGGAAAAGGATATATAAGGTTGGATGGATTGAGTCAATTTAAAAGGAGATAGAGACAGGGGAAGCACCTCTGGGTGGTAGTTTTCTGAAAAGGCTCCTGACAGTGGGATGAGGAGACACCAGTCATTCATTACTGGCAGTGAACTATCTATCACCCCTGGAGCATATGATGGTTCCCACCAAAAGAAGCACACCTGCCAAAGCAAGGCATCTAACGCGAGGCGTCCCTGCCCAGAGAGCAGCTCTGCTAGTGGGGTGTCGGAATGAAGACTCTATTAGAAGGATACACAGAAACTTAGCAGTGGTTATTTCTGGGTGGTGGAATTGTCAGTGATCTTTATTTTATTCTCTGGACTTAGCTTTATTTTTGATAGTGAAAATGTCTTACTTTCATAACAGAAAAGCAATGCATGTTATTTTTAAAAAAGGTAACAACCAGAACAAAAAAAGGAGGAAAGGAAATTAGACTGGGTCTGCAGAGCAGTCCAAGTCATAACAGCATCCTTTCAAATAAAGGCTGCCCTTCTCACATGCTCATCTCTATTCCTCGGGATGGTCACAGCAATACTCCCCGTAGGACTGTTGGGGACATGCTTGCTATTTTATTGAGGGCCAGAACCACGTCTCAGGGATTCTCAAGCTGTGGGGTAGCAGCTGTCAGACACTTGGGCCATCACTGCCCACCGGGGTCAAGACCAGGGGCATGAGAAATGACAAAGTCGTTTCCCAGCGACAACAGAAGCTCTCTGGTGGTTGGGAGGGTGGTATGCTTATTATTTAGTTATTTCCTTGTTTCTAAGCTTGGGAAGGGAAGTAAAGTTGTGAACTGCCAACATATATCAAGGATGGAAGCCTTTTAATCATATTATTGTCAAATCAAAAAACTCTCCCAAGTACTTAAAGTTTGTTAATGACCCTAGATTTAATCTATATTCTTACCCAGCTTGCACAAACCTATAAATAGGCTCATCTCAGGGTTATTGCTGTTATAAATTAATTATGGAAATGTGGACCAAATCAGGTACGTGCTGGCAGAGTAATGGGAGGGCAGTGATCCACTGAGCAGAGGGTGAGTCCAAGAATGCCCTCTGTGAGAAGTTCACCGCCTCTGGCCAGGTTCCATCCACCCATGCCTCCCACCCCCGGTGAGCTTAACCTTGAAGAAGACACTCAAAGTTAGTTTCCTCAAAAAGTAACTTCAGGGTGTGACTTTCTCTCCACAAAACCTGCCTGTCATTTCTTCTCCCTCCCTGGGGACAGGTAGACACATCTGGCATGTCTGTCTGTCTTTCAGCAGGAAGATGAGGTCTTAGAACTCAACTAACGTGATGGCTGTGTCACCGCCCCTCACTGATCCTGCTGCTGGAAACTGAAAATGATGCCTGAGAAAGGAAGAGGTGGGCAAACCTGACTCAGTTCACAGGACTGTTTTCCACAAGAGAGGACAGTACAGTTCTCTTAAGGCCTGGAGCCAGTCTGGAACTGTCCAAGGGTGCTAGGAGGTCAAAACAGAGTGTATGTGGAAATTTCTTTCTATAGGTCAAAGCAGCTAAATTTTATCCACACAGCATATCCCCCACGACTCTATGCGTGTGTGCGTGTGCTCAGCTGCTAAGCTGTGTCCGACTCGTCACGACATTATGGGCGGTAGACCACTAGGCTTCTCTGTCCATGGGATTTGCCAGGCAAGAACGCTGGAATAGGCTTGTCATTTTCTTCTCCAGGGCCTGTTACTGATCCAGGGATCGAGCCCACATCTTCTGCATTGGCAAGTGGATTCTTTACCACTGAGCCACCAGGGAAGCCCTAAAACTTACTGGGAACTCAGAAAAGACCTGGAAAACTCCCTGAAAGAAGAGAGGCTATTTCAGCTTGCTTAAATCGCTCCCTTTTGGGGAAGAAATCTGGGGTCTCCGGCTCTGAATGTAAACTCAAGTTCTTGGCTCAGGAAGGCATATAATCACATGCTCACATGCAATACTTCCTGATCAGTTGTCACAGTCTCCACAACTGGGGAAGGTAGATAATTAGGTATTAAATATCAGAAATTATAAATGCCTGGCCATTCTTTAGCAAATACTCCTTTGTAAAGTGTTAAGTTCTCTCTTTGATAAAAATTGTGGCAGAAGGCTTCCTTTGGTGGCTTGGAAGTTATTTTCTACACAACAGAGGTTTTGCAGATGATAATAGAGGAAACATTTAAGGGGGGAAAAATCTCACAATGACCACAGTTACTGAATTCTATCAGGCACTGGTGTTCACACTCACCATAATCAATCATTGCAATAACTTTCTGAGACAGGCATTATCATGCTCATCTTACCAATGAGAAAACAGGCTCTAAGAAGTTTACTAAGAAGGCTCCCAAGCTTTTAAATGCTAGAGTCAGAATCTAAACCCAAGTCTTGCTCCTATAGAGATAGTTTAATGGTAACACAGGTGGACACACGGTAGTCTGAGCACCTCAGAAGATCATTTACTCTGGCCTTCTGACCTCATGAAGATGAACACTTAAACCAGATAACAATCTCATCTCCACTTTAAAATCTCTGGAACAATCCACTCAGCACAGGCCTTAAGAAAACTCCCGCGTACTTTTATGACATTGTAACAAACCACCAGCATGCAAGGACTCTACTTCACTCATGCGTCAGGAGACGGGTTGTCTTTGGACAATTCCTTTCTGGTTCAAACAGCAACTGTCATCACTGCTCAAAAGGCTCTTTGTCTGTGGTCTTGTTTAAAAATAGTGAGCAATTTGGTTAACTTCCTCAATCCACTTATAGAGTTGGCATCAAGCAGGGCACAGGGCAGTGAGTCAGAAGTGAGGGGAGAGGCGGAGTCACGGAGACACCATGTGGCTGTCACCCTGGGGCATACAAGTCTGCCTGAATCCCAGTCCTCCTCACCCCACCCTCGAACAAATCACTTAGACTCACTCCCTAGACAAAGGAACTAGACTAATGGAGTCTAGTGCCCTCTGCCTTCCAGAGGTTTCTGAGGATGGGCAAGAACACATGCAAACTGGAATTCCCTGGTGGGCCAGTGGTTAAGAATCCACCATGCAATGCACGGGACCTGGATTCAATCCCTGGTATGGGAACTAAGATCCTACATGCCTGAGGGGCTACTGAGCTGTTGAGAGTCGTGTGCCACAATGAAAGGTCCCTCATGACATCACACAAAAAACTAAGACCTGATGCAGCCAAAGAAACAAATAAATATTTATCTTAAAAACAGTTGAAACAAAGAACATACTCAAACTTTAGTGATCAGCGTCATGGGCACTTATCCTTTTTTGCACACAGATCCTCCCCCATGGAGGGCTTCCCTGGTGGCTCAGATGGTAAAGAATCTGCCTGCAATGTGGAAAACCTGGGTTCAATCCCTGGGTTGGGAAGATCCCCTGGAAAAGGGAATGGCTACCCACTTGAGTATTCTTGCTGGAGAATTCCAAGGACGGAGGAGCCTGGTGGGCTACAGTCAATGGGATCAGAAACAGTGGGACACTGACTGAGTGATTAACACGCACACACACCTATATAGAATCGTAGTATTAGTTGACTTTTCCTGTAGTTTTGTCATCTCCTCTTTATTCTCCTTAGGCTATGCATTCCTCCAGGGCAGGGAGCCTCATTCACACCTCCTGGGCCCCACGGAGGATTCAGTACAGTGATCTACCCACTAGGAGCCTCTTTCTTTTCAAATGGACTTGGCAGAAATGCTAAGCACTGTGTGTGAGACACAGTGGGGAGAATTAACAAAGTTGTAAATGAGTAAGTGCTGCAGGGGAAAGAAGTAGAAGATGTGGTCCCAGCCATTTAGGTCCTCAGAGCTTGGAATACTAGGGTGAAAAGCACTAACTAGAAATAAAAGAAGTCAATGTTATGAAGGGAAAAAAGAGTAGAGAAATGCTATGATTTAATAAAGATAGGAGAGATCATTCCTCCTAGGGGCACTTCACTGGGGTGGCAGAACCTGAGCTAAGTGTGAAGGATAGAAAAGATTGGATCCAACCCTATGTGCTCAATGGAAGTCCATCTAGCCAAAGCTATAGTTTTTTCAGTAGTCATATATGGATGTGAGTTAGATCATCAAGAAGGCTGAGTGCTGAAGAATTGATGGTTTCAAACTGTGGTGCTGGAGAAGACTCCTGGAAAGCAAGGAGATAAAACCAGCCAATCCTAAAGGAAATCAACCTTGAATGTTCAGTGGAAGGACTGATGCTGAAGCTGAAGCTCCAATACTTTGGCCACCTGCTGTGAAGAACCGACTCATTGGAAAAGATCCTGATGCTGGGAAGGCTGAGGGCAGGAGGAGAAGGGGATGACAGAGGATCAGATGGTTGGAGGGCATCACTGACTCAATGGATATGAGTTTAAGCAAGCTTTGGGAGTTGGTGATAGACGGGGAAGCCTGGTGTGCTGCAATTCATAGGGTTCGCAAAGAGTCAGAGGCAACTTAGCAACCAAACAACAAACCACTGAAGCACATGTATTAATATTAAGCCAGTTCCCCGCCTCCACAGCTGAAGAGTGTACACACTAGGGACAGGTAAGGTTTGTCTGCCTCAAAGTTCTTTGAGGAACTCGCTATCTGGCCAAGGGGCAGCGGATCGTGTGCACAGGAGGCCCTCCAAATACCACACTCCACACATGTGCGGCCTCTGGACGGAGATTCCAGGGGCTTAAGGCCTGCCGCTTACATCTTCAGAAAGAGAACAGCAAACAAACAAAAAAGCAGATAGAGAGACCACTGCCCTCCGGGGTAACCTGATTCAAAGAAGTGACAGGCTCCATTTCAGTGGAGATGGAGACAGGCCCCCAGATCTCCCTGAAGGACTTGGAGCCAGACCTGAACTGAGGGAAAGGAAAACATGTCGTTTCCTGATCAACAGCTTATGCCATAAAGTGCTTTAAGATCTGTTTCCTGGTTCCCCACAGTGCGTCCCAATTAAATGGGTTTTCCTGCACGAGCTCTGACATCTCTGGGGACGTCATTGACTGAGAGGCCGTAGCTACAGGCAATAAAATCAAGATCATGAACAAGGGCTTAAACTTGACTGCCCACCCTGAACGGTGCATTATCTAAACATGATGAATAAACGAGGTAAACAGAAGGGAGTTTTCCATGACACATGGGTGATTATACTTACACACCCCTTATCACAAAAGGAACTATAGACCCTTTCCAACCCACGCTTTTGTGTGTAGTGGGCCCTAAATGCTGAAAGGATGTTTAGGGGGCAGTATTCTAAGTCAAAGAGAAAGAAAACTTCTGTCTTCTCTGAGAGATTCTGGGTTCTGCCCTGGGAAGCAACAGGATGTGACCAAGGGACTCCCAGGAGGCCAGGCTTCCAAGCAGTAGCTGCTGCGAGGCCAGAACACCAAAGGGGGAGGCCGCCCCATGGGGGCCCCACAATGAAAGGGAGTAAATTTTATCTCCTGTGTCAGATTTCCTAACCACGTCAGCCTCTGTGAGAATTCTTAGCTCACAGCCTTTGCATCAGTCTTATTTCAATGATCCAGCCTGTTTGCTGTGACACTACTGGTAATTAAAGGAGCTTTTGATGCCAGAGTGCCAAGGGGTCTGGAGGGTCCCCCGAACCTAGTTTGGAATGTGGCTGCTGACTCCCGAGGGTCGTCAGGGCCAAGGTGAATCTATGGGCAAAAGTGTCTGCACTTGCAGGCTGAGCTGCTTTTAAACATACGGACATCTTCCTTCTCTTGCCCTGCCAGGAGAAGCGGTTTGATTCTATCAGGGGAGCCGGCAAATTTCCTCGAAATATGGGAGCTGGTAACACAAGGGCCCTCAGCCTGGAGAACCATGTCTGTGCCTGATATATTAGACACAGGACGGCTGATGGGCTAGAGCCGGGGTTGTCCTGGCAAATTTTATGCTTTGACTTTTGTGGAAAGATCTTCACTTAAAAAAAAAAAAAAAAGCATCACTTGAAGCGCTGCCCTCCTGAGGAGGTAAAAAAATTGCACCTTCTGGGCTGAGAATGCTCTAGAAGGAAAGGGTGAGTGTGCTCTGTGTGGCACCATGACATGGAAGGCTCCTGGAGACCCGCCTCCCTGCAGGATGCAAGAAGCCGGGAATGTTCTCTACGGCCGCTCGGGGTCACGCCGTTTCATTAAAATCTAAACAAAGCGTCACCTTATTGTGATGCCCTTGGTTTCGTGCTCTCAAACCCAGAATCAGGCCGCAATCGGCACCCAGACCGACTTCCAGAGGCCACAGAAACCGACAGAGCTAGTATTTTGCAGTGACCTGCGGAGGAATGACTGCTCATAAACAGAAAGGGGATTTGCTAACTATGCAGGTTTGCTGCCAGGCCATTACGGCTTACTTAAAACAGGCCCGCGTGGACTCTGGTTACGTGCTGAAATTCATCGAGCTTTTGAACATGTTATGTCCATCTTATAAAACTGAAACGTCTGTGTACAGTAGATTTTAAAGACTTTCAGATATTAAGCGTTTCACACAGGCTGTGAAAAATGTTGGGGCTCCTCTCCCCCTCCTCTGTTCCCGTCTTCCCCATCTCAGCATCAGATGTTATTTGGGGATAATGAAAACCAGAGAAGTCTTCGCCTGAATAACTAGGTTGTCTAACTGAATTACGGGAAAATGAAAGAGCAGACTGTGATCGCAAAGGGCCAACTGAGCAGCTACAGGGCCTTGGGAAGGACATCCATCTTGTAACCAGCCGAGTTTGCTGATGTAGACCCTTGATTCCTCAGTCACTGCCATGGCTCTGGTGAGAGAAATTTCATTTCTCTCCGCTGAGCTCTGCAAGGATGGGATTCAACGGGAGGGGTTAAACTTAACATGAAAAAAGGATCTGAGGTATTTTTGGTGACATCTAATCCAATCAGAGATGACAGAGGGGGTAAGAACAGGAGCTGGCCAGACCTCAGAAGCTAATGTCTTTCTCCGAATACCGTCTGTTTCTACTTACAGATGTATTACCCTAAAAATGCAGACGGGTGTGTTGAAATCTTGATTATGGATGGTGAGTTTCCCAAAACCTTTTAAACAAAGCTTGCCTCATTGTAGCTAACAAATACTTTTTTAGTGGCTGGTAATTATTTTAAAGAATGTTTTGGAACACTTGCAGATAAAATATTCTCCAATCCGTTACACACACACACGCACACACACACACACACACACACACACACACACACACACACACACACAGTTGGCTTCCCCACATTCAACCAAGAGCAGGGACTGGTGAGACCCGTGGCAGGAGACAGCTCCTCTAATGTCCTTTTATAAGACTGTATGGTTACTCCCCCAAATCAAACCCTAAACCAAAAAAAACAAAAAAACAAAGCAAACCCTGAAACCATAAAACTCACAAACAAGCAACTTTGCTTTCATCCTACACTGGTCCTGCCCTTCCTCATTCCATTGTAACCCCACTGGTCTTCTTGCTACTATTCCTGAAACACACGCTCCTACCTGGGGCCTTGCATTTCTTGTACAGTTGGTCTGGGATGCTGCCAACACACACAGCCCCACCTCGCCCACCCTGAACCCTGTACGTCTCTGTCTCATTTCCTTCAGATCTTTGCCCAATGTCACCCTCTCGTGAGGCCTTCCTCGTCCATATCACATCCCTTCCTCCTCTTGTCTCCCTCTCTGCTATTTTTCTCTATTATAACACAATCATCCAATAGACTAGTTTGTATATTTACGTGTATTTGTCAATCTCTCCCCACTATTAGCTCTAGTGTTTATAAAAATGCCTGACGCATAGGAGGCATGTAAAAAGTATTTGTTAAACAAATGAATGAAGTTAGGGAGGCAAATTCAGTAATTTGAGGGCATTTGAACACAAAGCTGACAATTTTCTTCCGTATGTCAGAGCCTCAATATATGAAAGAATGACACATCTGATCCTTTAACATTTTCAGGATCCTCAGACAAAAACCAAAGTCCTTAATCTGATTCCAGCTATATATCTCCCTCCCTTTCTCCCCATCCCACCCCTAGTCAGTTCTAGATGCCCTTTTTTCTTTCTGTTTAAAGATCAGTACTAGGAAAGTCATAAGAAAAACCTGCGTGAAAGAAAAGTCCATGTTTTGTTGATTATAGCCATAAACTCTAGAAACAGTATATCCAACGAGGGACTTACTCAAATACCATTTGAATTGGAACCTCTTTCTTCAAGAATCCTTCTTTCAACAGCCTTTGTGCAGTGAAATAGACATATCCAGTGGGCTGCTGGGTTAATTACAGCTCTGCATAACTCTAACTGTCCCAGGGGGAAGAGCCAGCCTCGCTTCGCCTGTTTAAAGGTGTCACTTGCTTGACTTCCTCCTTGATCTCCTTATATTATTTCCAGCCTGCCCTTCCCCAGGAATGATTCCCTGTAAAGATATCCAGGAAATTCACCGGCTGAAAACACACTGCCGGGGGTCAGATCCCCACGGCTTTTATGTCTGACACAGACTACTATACAATGCCGTTTGTTACTGGTTTGGCTGGAGGGTAAGAGAAATGGAGGGGGGCAGGGGGAGAACCAAGCCAATGTGGCTGCCCGCTTCGGGGCTAGAGGTAAAGACCACATCCACAACCCATGGGCGTCCCTTTCTCTGCCTTTTCTTATCCTTGTGATTCTTTCCCTTCCTACCTCCTGTATTCAGACACTGCACTGTGCGTGCTCACTGACTTAAATCTCTACATAAATATATTTAAAGCTTGTCCAGTCTCAGGTAACATACCCCCAATCCTGTATTGACCAGATATGTTGAGACAGTGCTGACTATATATTTTATATATAGACTAGACATCTGCTATAGTAATAGCCACCATGGTCAAGTTTAATCTCCTCCACCAAGGAGACCTTCAGGCCAGTGACCAGCTTCCATGAATCTTTCATGACACTGAATGTTTCCTCTTCCTTCTGCCATGTCTCCTGGGTTTGGGTTTCAACAGCAGAGTCTGGATGCCCAAATATTGCAGCTGGTCCTCTGATGTTCCTCTTTCTCTGCCGGGAGGTTTACTGTCTAGAGACTGCTAGATGGGGCTGGTAGGAGAAGGCAATGGCACCCCACTCCAGTGTTCTTGCCTGGAGAATCCCCAACATAAGGGAGCCTGGTGGGCTGCCGTCTATGGGGTCGCACAGAGTCGGACTGAAGCGACTTAGCAGCAGCAGCAGCAGCAGCAGATGGGGCTGGTAATGATCACCTCAATGAGAGGCTGAGGTCATAGGGAAGCTTTGCTGACCACTAACTAGGTCCTCATCCTAACTTCAGAGATGGAGGAAGGTGAGGTGGGGCACGGGGATAAAAAACATTCCCTACTGGTCACTTTAACTACAACATTTAACACTGTTAGCTTTTCCCTCAGGCAAACAATGTTCTTGCCAAGATTATGATAAGTCTTCACTAAAATTTCTAGGTCATTTTTGCATCTGCTTTTGTTAAGCCGTATGTGTCTCATGCTATCCTTGAAGGGCCAGCCTCTCACACTACCCTGTGGTGATGCTTCGCAAACGCAACTCAGATTAAACCACTTGCATGGGTCAAAGGCCTTCCAGGGGCTTCCCTTCTCCCTCATAGAACATCGGAAACCCTTCAAGCGTCAGAATCTTGTCTTCATCAATGGCATGTGTTAGATACAGTCTCAATCTTTTAATCTGAAGATGGAAACCTTACTTTCTGCTGTTGACATTCCAGCAAACTTTTTTTTTTTGCGGTGGTGGTGGGGGAGCAGGGCAGAATTAGACCTTGCTTCCTCTAACCACTGAAAGATGAAATGCTGATTATATCAGTTTAGAATCTATCAGAGGTTCTGGCTTTGGACAACAATGCTGCCAGCAGTGAGGGTTAAGGACAGCCTCACGTTTTCAAGTGAGGCCTGCCTAGAGGCCAGTCCAGCTCACCTACTTAGTAATGATAATTAGGTCACTTATTTAATCTCCCTGGGGCTCAGGTTCTTTGCATATCAAATAGGGATAATGAAACCACCCACTTCAGGGGATCATATAAGGTTTAAATCACATCATAATGAAAAATATTAAAAAAATCAACTATAGTACCTGACATAATAGGAGTATTCAATAAATGAAGTATTAAATGTTACATGTACACCTTTGATACAGCATCTTTTTCTCTCTCAAATGATCCTCACCTAAATACAACTTTCTACAACTATCAGGTCAGATTCCCATCCTAGGTCTCACCCTATTAGGTCTCAGTCCTGCTCCATCTACCAAGTCATACTTAGCTAGAGAAAGATAGAGGCTTTGGAGGCTCAAGATTAAGTACCTATCAGGGGGTGCTTTGTAAGAAAAAGGACACAAGGTTATGAAAGTAACATTAGGTATTAGGTTTCAGAAGAGGCCCTGGAGAGTGAAGAAGCCCTGGTTTGAGGCTTGCTCTCCATAGCTTCCTGGTAAACCCACCTCTGGGTACCCCACTTTCATGTAGGGTGGGTGGAGAGCTCAGAGGCTGGGAGAAGGCAGATCTTTATCTCCATCATTCTGGAGTCTCAGTTTCCTTATCTTTAAAATGAAGCTAGGGCTTCCCAGGTGGTGTAGTCGTAAAGGATCCGCCTGCCAATGCAAGAGATGTGAGTTTGATCCCTAGGTCAGGAACATCTCCTGGAGTAGGAAATGGCAACCAGCTTCAGTATTCTTGCCTGGAGAATCCCATGGGCAGAGAAGCCTGGCAGGCTACAGTCCACGGGGTTCCAAAGAGTCGGACACAACTGAGAGACAGAGCACACACAAAATGAAGCCAATGACTCTTTCAGGTCCCACAGCCAACAGAGGAAGTAGATAACTGTTTCCCATTATTTTCCATCAGTTGCCAAACCTTGCTTATTTGATGTCCAAAATGAACTGAATCCCTTTTCTTCTCTTAGTCCTCACAACTGCCTATTTGGAATTACCATCGTCTCTCACCTGGACCTTAGGGAGTCTCATAACTTGTGTATCTGCTCTACCTTCCAGAGTCCACTGTCTACACAGCAGCCACAGTCAGCTTGTTGAAGGACAAATCCGATCTTTTCTGTCTCATTTTCAAATGCTACCGTGACTTCCAACTGATCTTTTCAATGTCAGTTTAATGTCATTGTCTCCCACTAATTTTTAAAATCAATACGTCTTGAGGACTTCCCTGGTGGTCCAGAGGTCAAGATGCCATGCAGAGGGCATGGGTTCGGTCCCTGGTTGTGGAACTATCATGTGGCATGGCGTGGCCAAATTAAAAAAATAAATAAATAAAAATAATATCAGTACATCTTATTTAATAGATATCTAGGTACTGAACTGTGAAAAGAAATTACTCATTTTAATTCATAGGTACATGAAATAGCTACAAAACTAATCATGTATTTGTCCACAAAGAAATCTTAACCAGTGCAAAAGAGTAGTGAGATTTAAAGGTTGTATTTCACACTAAATTTTAAGGGAGGGACCATGTCCACTTTGTTTGCGGCTGTGTTCCTGGAGCGTACTTTATGACCTAGCACACAGTAGGTTTTGATCAGCATGTGTCAATGCAAAGAATAAATGACTGTACAAACAACAGCTGTGACTGAGTAATGAAGCTGCTTTTCATATAGAAGATACTGAATTTCACGATTCTAACGTTCGGAACTCTAACATGTTGATAGGGGAGACTGTGAGTGCTCCATAATTAACATCGTCATCTCATATTAATCACCAGGCACCAAAAATGTCTTCCTCCTCTTGATATGACAACTTTTCCCATACCAGCTGGTGCCATGATTTATCCGGGAGTGCTTCATTTTGCTCAGCATCCCTGCAGAACCTCACTTTTCCAGAAAGGATGAGCTCCATTGCCGGTTAAGAGCCTAAAGCTAGTGCCAGTCAAGAAACCCAAATTGCATTTTTTTTTTTTTTGCCACCAAACACATAGAGTCAGTTACCTGGTTTCTTCCTTCTTTTCCAGGTTTACCAGGTAGAATGAGCCCACTGCCGCCGCGGTCTACCTCCTTCCTGCCTCTCTTCCAAGGCCGGTCTTCGGTGCGCTGCCCTGACCTCTGCCCCCAACCCCAGTCTGTCTTCTCCACAAGCAGCCTTCTTACATCCTCCCCCCACCTCCTTGTACCAGGATGCGGAAATGTCTAGTTGTGGCTCACCTGTCTCCTTCAGGTTGACCAGCACACCTGCTCATGCCCCCTCTAAAGCTCTGCCCTTCTGTGAACAGTCTGGGTGGTGAACCTGATTGCTTCCCTGGTTTATGGCAACACCAGGGAAGAGTGCTCCAGGATGTGACGGCTGAGTGTCTGCTGCATGTGGGCCCTCTAGTCCCCAAGTAGCTCCTTCCTTGTCACAGCACAGTCCACTGGTGTTTCCAAGTAAATCACCACCAAGTATCATCAACCCAGTGATTCCAAGGGGTCAGGGGATAAAGCACAGAGAGAGCAAAGAATATCCGAAGAACTCTATCTTTCCTGACCTGTCCCCAGCTTCTCTCAGCCAATGTAAAGGTATTTTCCACACCCTGTTGCCCATCGTGGGTTATCTGCACTTGCAGCCTGAACTCTCAGTGGGAAAGTTTTGTCCCCAAGGCACAGGTTTCAGGTAGTTATCAGCAGCCTGGAGAGGCACCCTTGGGATATGGTCCTTCCTGATGCCCCCAAATTACATCACTACAAATGTCATTAGGGAACAGAACCATCTTACGGATGCTTTCTCATCAGCAGGGAAAGGCAGAAGGACATGAAAGGCTTTTTCTTCATGTTGTCCTTTTCATCTTAAAGACCAAGGACCAAAATGGGGTTGGGCACAAGAAGGTGGCTGAAGAAAGCCTCATTCAGTCTCTAAAAGTCAGCAGAAATAGGCTGCAAATTTTCTTGATTTTTCCTGCTTTTTTTAAAAAATGGGAAGCAAAATGAGCTAAGGAGTTGGTTTCCCTGGTGATTCAGTGATAAAGAATCCACCTGCCAATGCAGGAGACTCAGGAGACTTGAGTTCGACCCCTGGGTCAGGAAGATCCCCTGGAGGAGAGCATGGAACCCACCACAGTATTCTTGCCTGGGAAACCCCACTGACCAGAGCCTGGAGGGCTACAGTCCATGGGGTCACAAAAGAGTCAGACGCGACTGAGTGACTGAACGCAACAGAAGAAGTTAAGAACGTCATAAATGAAAAGCAAGTTGTTAGAGGGAAGGAGGCAGAGGAGCTCGTGATAATGAGGAAGGCATGGTGCCCAAGTACTGAAACAGCCCACAGACAGGAAGAAATGTCAGGGTGACCTCGGTGCAAATTACTCCCCGTGGCATTCAAGGAGCACGTTAGCCTAGACCTGCTTAATCTGGCCAGCCTCATACTCCAGTTACCCAGAAGCTCACGCCTTGCCTCCAGACTGTGCTGCTTACCATCCTCCTGCTGGAGTATTTTTCCCGAGCACTTTGCAGGATCAACTCACCCTTCAACCACCATTCTTCGTCATTCCCTCTCACCACCTCTCTCGAGTCCGCTGGATGCTTGCAACACTGGGTAACGCGAGCCTCTTGCAGACTGACTTGGGCTTGCTGTGAAACACTGGGCAAGTTATCTGAACTTCCTGTGACTCAGTGACCTTCCTTTCAAATGAGGATAAGAAAACGATGCCTACTGCACTGTGTCATTGCAGAGATTAAGGGAGTTTACCTATGCGAACTGCATACAGTGACTGTCCTACAAATGCCACCCCTCCATTCAGCTCCTCACACAGCATAGCATTCGCTCCTATGTTGTTCTGAATCACTCTGCAAAGGATTCAAATATTTCCTCAACCAGCCTGGAAGTTCTTCAAGGATACATAACACGCCTAAAACCGACCTGAAATACCTCAAAGCGATAGGGGTTCCAAGACTCCCAGAAAGGCCACATTTCTGAGTATCTACTATAAGTTAAGCATTGCAATAGATGCTGCAGAAACAAGATGGAGGAGGTGGTGAGGAGCTCCCTGGGTGGAAGGCTATAAGAGGAGACACATCTTTTCTAAATTAACAGCCCCCCTCCTTCTTGTGCATGCGTATACATGCTCAGTCGTGCCTGACTCTATGCGACCCTATGGACTATAGCCAGGCTCTTCTGTCCATGGGATCTTTCAGGCAAGAATACTAGAGTGGGTTGCCACTTCTTCCTCCAGGGGATCTTCCTGACCCCCATCTCCTATGTCTCCTACATTGACAGGCAGATCCTTTACCACTGAGTCACCTGGGAAGTTCACCCTCCCTGCTTGCTGGTGACTGCTCCCAAACCCTTCAGGAGGAGGCTGGTGGCATGCCTGCATTTGTACTGAGCAGAGCTACAATTTGTTGAACATTTTGTTTTGATTAAAAATTAATAGCTGCTTCTGACCCATATGGATTAATTTCACTTTCTCTAAGTATCTCCTTAATTGACAAACTACCATTAGGTGAAAGAACCAATTAAACCAGCACACAACTCCCTCCCTCCCTCCCTCTGCCAGTCTTCATCCCCCTTCCTCCCTCTCCATGTTGTCCTACCCTAGTGTTTTAATAGACTATTTCCATACCAGCACAATGAGATTAATTACTCAGTGAACACGCGAGAACAAAGGTGGGAGGGGTGCTTCATGTGGATGCAAGGCCACCCTGAACCTACTAAAGGGCAGTGAAGGGAGGCTCGCAAGACAAGAGACTCACTTTCAGGGGCTCAGAAGATTAACACGTGCAGTTCTTGTCAATTAACGGGCCTTCTGAGCTTATCAGCCATGAGAGGCTGCTCAGTGCGCTGCTTTGTCACAGTTTGGCAAAAATCCTCGATAAACTCCGGGAAAGTGCTGACAAGGTTATTCTAATAACCAGCTGGACAAAGTCCATTCACTGTTCGTTGCAACACGTGCTCTGTGGCCATGGCAAGGGGGCGTGAAATTTCCTCTTGTGCTGAAGGGAGGCTTTGGTGGGAAGGCTGAACTGGAACAAAGTGCTGTGACCAGGTCCCCTAGGATTAAACACTCTGCCCTCTGCTGGGGTTCTCTCCAGGCTTCTAGATCTTTCTGGGTGAACGTTTCTCTCCCCTTGCTTCCTAAGACTCTGCCAAAGTGAGGGAGTAGGAACACTTTGTTTTTATTGGGGCTGGAGAGTTTCAAGAAACCTCCACTAGGGAGGGATCCAAAAGGACTCTCTGCCCTGAAACAGGAGATGTTTATACCTAAACCCGTCTTTCATGTGGAGCACTACAGACTTCACAGCTTTCCAGTGGGAGAGTCTGAAACCAAGCAGACTTGTCAATTTCAAGTTTTGGAGTAGGCAGGTGGAGAAGAAAGTGACTGATGACTGATTTTGTTTCCCTCGGCCAATTTTTTTTAAATGGCACAATCCAACAATGACTAACTCTCTCACATTCACATTCACTAAAAAGAAGTACAGTGACACAATGATGGTACACAGAAACACAGGAAACTGCATTTTTGAAAAATAGGAAAGGACTCTGAGAAATGATCTACTCAGCTTCTCCTACATCTTATTATAACAAATTTCAAATTCAGAAAAGTAGAAAGAACCTTACAGTGAACACTTATATATCCAAAACAATATTCTACTGCTAATGTTTCATTATACTTGTTTTATTATGTAACCTATCCTATCTAGCCAGCCTGTTATTTATTTATCATTCCAACTTTTTCTCAATTGCTTTTAAAAAAAGCTATTTGAAGTTTTCTCTAAACTCTTCTGAGAAAGGCAAATCTATGAAATGAGGCTATTCTGTTGCCGTATGATTTACTGTTGCCGTATGATCAATTCCACTCCTGGGCAAATACCTGGAGAAAATCATAATGTGAAAAGATACATTTACCTCAATGTTCTTTGAGCAAACTCTGGGAGATAGTGGAGGACAAAAGAACCTGGTGTGCTGCGGTCTATGGGGTCGCCAAGAGTTGGACATGACTTAGCAACTCAAGAACACGACCACCCCAAAGTTCACAGTAGCACCATTTTCAACAGCCAAGATATGCAAGCAACCTAAATATCTATCAATAGATGAATGGATAAAGAAGATGTGGCATAGATATACAATGGAATACTGTGCTGCATTGTGCTTGGTTGCCCAGTCATGTCTGACTCTGGGACCCCATGGATTGTAGCCCTCCAGGCTCCTCTTTCCATGGGGATTCTTTAGGAAGGAATACTGGAGTGGGTTGCCATGCCATCCTCCAGGGGAATCTTCCCAACCCAGGGATCAAACCCAGGTCTCCCGCATTATAGGCAATTCTTTACCAACCAAGCCACCAGGGAAGCCCAGTGGAATACTACTCAGCCATAAAAATAATAAAACAATGCTATTTGCAGCAACATGGATGACCTAGAGATTATCATACTAAGTGAACTAAGTCAAACAGAGAAAGAAAAATACTATATGTATCACTTAAACGTGGAATCTAAAATCTGATACAAATGAACTTACAAAACAGAAACAGACTCATAGACATAGAAGACAAACTTATGGTCACCAAAGAGGAAAGGGAGAGAGGGATAAATTAGGAGCCAGGATTAACAGATATATACTACTGTATATAAAACTGATAACAAGGTCCTACTGTATAGCACAGGGAACTATATTCAGTATCTTGCAATAAACCATGATAGAAATATATATATATATATATATATATATATATATATATATATATATGGTGGTTTAGGTGCCAAGTTGAGTTTGACTCTTGCGACCCTATAGACTGTAGCCCGCCAGACTCCTCTGTCCATGGGATTTCCCAGGCAAGAATACTGGAGAGGGTAGCTGATCCCTTCTCCAGTGCATCTTACCCACCCAGGGATCAAACCCAGGTCTCCTGCATTGCAGGCAGATTCATTACTAGCTGAGCCACCAGGAAAGCCCCTTATATGTATGTGTGTGTGTGTGCGTGTGTGTGTGTATACACACACACGCAC
>ML660781.1:2844203-2889203 GCA_007570785.1 Antilocapra americana
AGAGTGTGTGTGTGTGTGTATGTGTGTGTGTAAAACTGACAGCTATATACCAGAAACTAACACAGCCTTGTAAATCAACTATACTTCAATAAAAAAATAAAATAACAATTGTGACCTCTAAAAAAAAAGCCAAGCTACTGTGGTTGAAGCAGGGTCAGGCCCCTGACATCCTGACAACCCATGCCCACTCCCACCTGTTCCTTGGACTCCAGGGAGGACTGAGTAAAACCACAGGTAACTCCTCATCTGGCAAATAGGCCACTGAGACCCAAGAAAGGCATGACCTTATCTGACCACTCCCTTGCTTTGTGTCCTTGGGGCAGTGATCACATTACATTTGAATGCTCTTAGTTGTAAACAGGAGATAATAATTACACAAAACATGGTAAAATTAGCAGCAAATTCCTGGCACATAGTAAATACCCTGCAAACTATAGTGATTCCTACAATCATTATCAGTATTATTAATGTTATCATGACCACCACAACGTCTTGGAGAGAATGAAAAACAGCCTCAAACAGGATGAGCAGGAGAGAGGAAAATGATGGAAGCCTTGGGCGAGGGTGCAGACAATTCCACCTTGGAGCACATACTCAGCCTGAAATGATTTAGTCAAGTTCACAGCAGTATGTCACTGAGAAGAATCTCTGTGTCCCAAAGGGTTATTTTAAAGATGAAAAGAGAGAGTAGTTATAAACCTTCTGGAAGCAAATTTCCGCAGCAATTCAGGTGTTCCTATTGTTATTATCAGCAATGCCATTTCAGAAACTGAGGAGTCATACAACCCCCGAGCCACATGAGAACAAGGCTTCCCTCTTCCTGCCCTTACACACACCACCCAGGATGACTCTTCCGACCATCATCTACTGCTATCTTCCTCCAAAGAAGAGCCGGTCACCTCGTTTCTCCACCAAACCAAAGCAAACCTCTAAACTTCACCCAGTGGGTTTTCAAGGGCCTTTCTGCCCTGACACCACACCAAACGCCTTCCAAGATTTATCCGTCACCCGCTTTCTTTCCTGAGCATGAGGTTCACTAGCTGCCAGGTGCACCCATCTCTCCATTTCTCCCACGCTCGCTGGATCATTCTAGAGCTTGTGCCTTAGCGGAGCAGAGAAATACAGGTCTGATTGGGCACTAGGGAGGCCTGGAGTCGGTGTCCCTCCACGTCTGCTCACACCATAAGACTGTGGCATGGCCATGCTGAGCTCACTTTACAGACAGAGAAATGGGGGGGGCAGAGACAAACCGCCACACTTGGGCTTCCAGCAAGTAAGTGCTTCTGACTGTGCTTCAGAAAAAGCCAAGGCGGCCTCCCTGCTCAGGCTGGTATCTCCCAGGCTATGGTGAGCTGCCCCTGCTTCCAGGAAGCCCTCCTCACTTCTCCAGTCCCTCCGTGGACCTCCTGGAGCACTGCACAGACGTCTGGGCAGCTTGAGAGAAGATTGGGCAACACGGGAACTAGGTGGGTTTCAGAGCTGGGCAGCCCTGCCTCTACTCCTGATTGTGAGTCTGATTGGTCAGGGGTCAATTCCCTCCTGTGTGCCTCACGAGGCTGATCTAACAAGCTAACCCCTGCAGGCTTGCAGGCTACCTGCTCCATGGGGTGGAGGAAGGAGGTGCCTGTTAAGTGTTGGTCTCCGCGTTTTTAATCTTTCTCTCCTAAAGACTCGACTCATGGTCATGAAACAGTGAGGGCACACTGAGGGCAGGGCCCGGCAGTGCCACGGGGACCAGGAGAGCCTCCGCCTCAGGTTGGCCCTGCTGTCTTTAGCGGACCCCTTGTCTTACTGAACCCTAGCACTGCCCCTCTGCCACAGATCCAGAGGGAGCTCCCGGGTCCATGTTCCCGTATCTGGCCCATCACCTGTGAGCTGAGGAGGAGCCTGGGGCGCTTCGTTTTTGCAGATAATGAAGTCCAGGTGATTGGACTCCGGTGCAAAACAAACAGTGCCTTGTCTGTGCTGAGGTTCAGGTTACCCAGTGGGACGGCGCCCAGAAAGTAATTGAGATAATCGGTGAAAACGCCTTCTCTGTGCACAGCCCAGCTGGAGTTTCCAAAGAGCTGGGGCTTGTTCTGAGGCTGGACTCATACAGCTTAGCTACTGTCCTGGTGATCTGGGTACACAAATGTTCACTTGCAGGCTTGGAGCTCTGCAGAGACATAACGCACAGTTTGCACAGCAGTCTCCCTGCTCTGGTACCCCAACGTCCTCCATCTCCCCTGGATCGTCCAATGGCGGGGAGCTACCCTGCACCTCAATTTCATGAAGGATTTGCAGTCATCATTCTCCTATCACTAATGGCCATGCAGGGACAAAACTGTCCTCTCAAAATCTCAGAAGGGAAAGGGGGAAAAAAAAGCCACATGACTGATGACTTAAAATGTGGGATTTGTCACACAAGTTTATACACAAGGTAGGAGAATGGCATTTGTCCTTCCTCCCTTTTAGGTTTAAATGGAAGCCAGTATTAACTCCCTCTCCCCAGGGGAGACCACCTCCAGCTGATGACGAGAGCTCCTAGTCGCCCCAGGTGTGGAGAGTGGGCTGTCCACATTGAGCCCGTGTTGGGGGCGACTGCAGAGCAACAGGCAGGTGCACCGGTCCGGGTCTCCCCCTACGTGCATCAGGGCAGCCTCTCCCAGATCTCTGCAATGTCTTCTGTGCAGACAGGAACAGCTCTGAGCTTCCCCCCATCAGTGGTCCAGCAAGTCAGATGCAGACGCACTGTCAGGAAGCTGTATAACCCGGTTCTGGGAGACACAGCCAAGCAGGAAAATCCACCACCCATCCAGCAAGGTGGTGGCTTGCTCACCACTAGGTTTATCCCTATGGTACAGTCCCTGAGAAGAAATTCCTGAAAAGGAGCAAAGAAGTAAATTTCCACCAACTGCCTGGCCACCTCAACAAAGCTGGAGGAGGGAGGTGGATAGACACCTCCCCTTCCCTTCACCCTAAAAACAATTACTTCCTGTTTAAGGAGCTGAAGAGAAGAGCAATTCACCTACTCACAAAGGCTGGCCACTTGGCAACCCGCCAAGAATCTAAGAGAAACCTTGAATCTCAAAAACATAATAGACAAGGGAGTCAGCTTAAGAAAAGATTTCATCTATCATCTGACAAGAGGCTGGGGTCATGGAAGAGGGTATTCTTTATCCTGGAGAGACCATGCTAAAAATCTCAAAAATGTACAGAAGGAGTGGGGGCTGGTGGAGAGGGGTGGGCCGGGGGGATGTTCTTCGCGTGGAGTAGAGGCTGCCGTTCCAAGGAGGCTTCTCATTTCTTCTGACGTCCTGACACAGACATGCAATATAGAGGTTCAGCAATGTGGACAGGTCAAACCACATGAGACAGAGGAGACCACTGCGCTGCAAGCTGAAGGGCTGCCGCGGGCGCCCCGGGCCTGGGTCCCCACAGGAGGGCGCCCCCCAGGAAGGGGCAGGGCTCCCTGAGCCTGGGCTCCGGAGCACGTGCTCACAGACCCTCGACAGGACAGCTGAGACGCCCTTCAGACTTGTCCGTGCTCAGTCTCTCCTTGGCTCCTCTGGGTCTCTTGGAAATGTGAGGAATGCAGCCCAAGGGCCCTGGGAAACCGAGAGGCCAACACGGCGAGTCCATGGGTGCTCCCAGCTGGGGTCTCTGCTCTCCACCGCTTCTTAGACCTGCGAGGCAACAAAAAGGGCTGCTCCCCATAGAAGCATGGATGATTCTGAAGGGCTTTTTAATCACTGGAGAAAGACTGAACAGAGTTCAGGAAAACCTGCATTATGCATATCTAATGGGAATCTGAGTCTGCTGAAATCAGGCACCTGCATCTCTGTGACACACAAGACGGACCAGCCGGCATGTCACCCATCATGGCAGATCTAGCCATGGTCCGGCCCACCCGCTGCAGGAAAAACTAGGTATCCAGACACCTCTGCCTCACCAGAAGCCACTGTCAGCTCACCGTGTGTTAACTGTGCCAGGACGTGGACCAGGAGGTCAGAGCTGCTTCTGTGTAGTTCTGTGACTGAGCTCCCCGGTCCTGTGCTCAGAGCTGCCCTTCCTCAGGCAGAAAGGCCACCCCTCCAAGCCCTGGGGAGCATGTGCTGAAGTGGGGACACAAAGCAAAGAGAAATACTCATTGTCATGACTTCCCGACATTAAGGTGGTAACTACTAAGCACCACACATAGACGCGGAACTTCCTCCCACTTAGTAAGACGAATCCATCAGGTGGGGAAAACGACCCCTTTTACAGATGAGGAAACTGATGTGCAAGTCACATGGCTGGGAGGCCACACCCAGGCCTCCAGCTGTTGCAGTTTGCAGCATGTGGTGCCCACTGTAAAGGGAGACACGGCTATCTCCTCACCCCAAACAGCTCTGCTCACCCCCGACCCTACTTCTTTCTGGATGAGTCATTTGAAGAAAGCTGGGGATGTTAACAAACAGGCACGACATAACAGCTGCCCGGGAGCCGACTTCTGCAGCGGCACCTGCCAGGCCTCCTGGGCAGCCTTCTCCCCCAGGGTGGGCTGCAAGGGGACAGGGCTGGGCAGTGGGGCTGCAGGGCTCTAAGCGTATCACACTTCACGCTCCCAGGGCCCCCAGCTGACGTGTGCGGCCAGGTGAAACCAGGGTCAAAACCGACATCCACGGCAGCTGCAGCCTGGAGGAGAGGTCAAGAGCATGGCTGAAACTAAGGCCGAGGGCCAGGCTGTGTGGGCGTCTCCGGCTGGGAGTGTTCCAGGCCTGGGGGTGGAGACCTGCCTCTGGAAGCATCGCTGTCCTGCCCTCCCTGCAGGAGAGGTCTGCCTGACCCCCTTGCCCTTTGTCCGGGAAGCAGTTCCTGCCTCTTTGCCCATTTCTCCCATCTTCTCTCTGTGGTTTACAAATCCAGCTGCCTTGGTGTCTCTGAGCACTTTACAGAAAGTAGGCAGTAATTAATGCTCAATGACAACAGAATTTCTCCCAAATTACACATGACACTTGCATTAAAAGCAAACATGTTCATCTGGATAGGTATTATCACAGGGAGCGCCATAAGAATTTACAACGATTCGTCAAGGGTAAGAAGCATACTTCCTTTAACTAAGAGTTCTCTTTAACCAAAAAAAGAGTAAAAGCCTTTAGGAGTGGTTGTTAAATAAAATAACAATTTGGCCATGGGCTGTGTAAATCTTCAGTGAGGATGGACTTGGTGGCAAGTGGTTGGTGGGGACACCAAAGCTGAGGCAAGTGAGCTGGGCTGGCTGAGGGCTTTATGGGGCAGTGCAGACATCGCGGTTCTGTTAAAGCACTCATGACTTGTTCGTGTGTCTTACTCATGCTCCCAGCACCCCAGGGAGGCAGGTATCAGGTCAGCTTGAAATCTAAGGCTGCTGGAGTTGAGAGTGTGTGAGAGTGACAGAGCTGTCACCGGATGCAGGTTTTCCTGACCCCAAGCTCATAGTTCTTTCCTAGAAACTTTTGTCTCTGCTTGGCTTACTGTGTGTGCATTAGAAGCCTTGAGCACCCTTCTGGAAGTACAGAAGGTTCCTGAGCTCCACCTGGTAACTTTGGGATCAGAGTCCCCAGACTGTCAGAGTGTTCTGCCGCCTCTCCTCCAGCCACCATGCACAGCACCAGGGATGACCATGGTGCACAGTCAGGTGGGGACCCTCCCTCCACACACATATTCCTTTCTGGCCACCTGCCCAGGTGTTGCATTTCTTCATCTGCTCTGCAGGCCGCACCCTGGGCTTGAGGCTGATCAGACCAAAGAGTCGGGCCTGGCACAGGTGCTAAGAGCATCTCTGCTCCTTCTCTCTGGTCCTTGGCGTTACCACCGCACGTCCAGGACCAATACCACCGGGGACAGGGTGGCCAGGCCAAACCGCAAACAAGCGCAGATTCAGGAGCTTCCCCTCTCCTCATGGTCCAGATGTGACAGGAACTCTTTAGCGCCCAGAACTCCCCTGGCACTCTCCACTAGCTCCTGGAATTACAATCAGGGACGTAGTGAGAACAGTGCCAACATCAGCACCAAAGGTGCCCTGCCTTCCTAGTCAAAACTTGAAGATGAACAAATGACAACAACCAGTGCCCAGAAGAGGTCTGAGCGTCCGTGGTGGGCGTGCCTGAGGAAGGAGTGTGGCTCAACAAGGGCTCCAACTCCCTAAACCTGGTGGGAGCTGCGAGGTGGCAGTGGGCTCCACTTAACACGGACAGCAATAACAGCAACTACTGGGTCAGTAAGTCCTGCAGACGCAGTTCACCTCTTCACCACAGCCTTGGCAGGGAACCGTTCCACTGAGGCTCTAGAGAGCTTCAGTGACTTTTTAAGTCATGCCAGCAGTCAGCTATGAATTCTAGGCCTTCTGAGTGTCAACCTTAAGCTCACTTTCCTCATCCCTGGATCCCAGAGACGGGTGGAGAGTAAGAAACTCAACTATGGTCATTTACCGTTTGACTGAGCCGAGAAGGTTTACAAGGAGAAATGAAGATGGTGTGAACTTAACAGGACTAGAGGGTGGACACTCATTCAGACTTTGCAATCCGACCACGTCAGAAGGTTTAGACACCCATCTCCTCTGGCTGTCACTGTTTTGTGCTTACCCAGAAGCTATTTCTCCCACTCCTCTCTTGCTAACAGAACTCTTAAGGCAACAGAATGCCCAGGGGCCATCATGCTGAATCAGGGAAATCCAGGCCCTTTTTGCCAGATTCCTGTTTTTCCCTTTGTCCCTGGACTGGACTATTTCAGCCACAGGAGATGTAAAAGGCCCCCGATCATCTGCTTCCTTCCTGCCTGCCTTGTATATGTTCTGAAAGGACCCATGAATATTGCCTTGTAATAAAAAGGTCTTTACATGAACCCCAATGTTCACTTGCAGCACAATTTACAACAGCTAGGACATGGAAGCAACCTAGATGTTCATCAGCAGATGAATGGATAAGGAACTGTAGTATATATACACAATGGCATATTACTCAGCTATAAAAAAGAACACATTTGAGTCAGTTCTAACGAGGTGGATGAACCTGGAGCCTATTATACAGAGTGAAGTAAGTCAGAAAGAGAAAGACAAATATTATATATTAATGCATATATATGGAATTTAGTAAGATGGTACCAATGACCCTACAAGCACGGCAGCAAAGGAGACACAGAGGTAAAGAATAGACTTTTAGATTCAGTGGGAGAAGGTGAGGGTGGGATGACTTGAAAGACAAGCATCGAACCATGTACATTACCACATGTAAAATACGTGACTGGGGTGAGTTCCGATGCATGAAGTAGGATACCCAAAGCCAGTGCTCTGGGACAACCCAGAGGGGTGGGGTGGGAGGGGGTTCAGGACTGGGGGGACACGTGTATATCTGTGGCTGATTCATGTTGATGTATGGCAAAAACCACCACAATATTGTAAAGTAATCATCCTCCAATTAAAATAAAGTGATTAATTAAAAAAAAAAGAATAGGTTAAAAGAAAGAAGGTCTTTGCTTAAAAGACTCAGTTAAAGACCTGAAGATGCGGTGATTATCTCAGATTATCATCAGGGTGGCCCTAAGTGCCATGCCAAGCGCCCCTGTAAGGAGGAGCAGAGACCACTCACACACCAGAGGAGAAAGCCAAGTGAAGACAGGAGTGGAGGCTGGAGGGGGGCGGCCACACGCAGAGGCAGGCTGACAGCCACCAGGGGACAGCAGGGGCACAGGGCAGACTCTCCTCTGCGGCCTCTGGGTGGGGTACAGCCCTGAAGGGGCCTTGATTTTGGCCCACTGGACATGACATGGAACTTCTAGCCCCCAAAACTGAAACAGAAGTTCCCGCTATTTTAAGCTACCAAGTCCGTGGCTTGTTAGAGCAGCCAAGGGAACTAACACACTCTCAAAGCCACCGACAGGCATTCTGTTACTACAGCCAAACTCAGTGCATTTCCAGCTCTCGGCCACACACTGAGGACTGACAGAGGGGCTGCTCCCTTTCTGATCATGAGAGACACTTCTAGAAACCCTCATGCTAGCAAGTCTCCCTGATTCCAGTCTCCCTAAGCCTGGTGCTGCCACCTTTCAGAGAGCACAGCTACCATTAAAATCCCCATTGCGTGTCTGGGGCAGCGAGTCTGTGCAGCACATCTGATGCCCACGTCCGTGGGGCAGCCGCCCTGGCAGGCAGGTTCCAGGGTGCCCTTGGCCTGAAAGCACACGCTGCACTCTGAACACTGCGGGGACTGCTGAAGGTGGCAGCTGCTTGGCACACACCACACGTGAGGCTCAGTGCTAGCAATGGCGTAAACACCCCTTGGACTTCCCTGGGGGTCCAGGGGCTAAGACTCCAAGGTCCCCACGCAGGGGGCCCAGATTCAATCTCTGATTAGGGGATAAGACTCCACATGCTGCAACTAAGACCTGGTACCACCAAAGAAAGAAAGGAAAGATAGAAGGACGTCACTTGGAGCTGGGAGTCCAAGATAGGGAGGACGTGGGGAGCGAGAGAAGGGCCCCGAAAGCTGGAGAACAGACTTTTAAAAAATCCTACTCTGTACAATAGGAGCAAATTCAGTGGGAATGTACTTAAAAGCTTTCTCAAAAGCAAAAATGGAGCTTAGGTAGAGAAGGAATCTTGGTGAAATCTTATCATTAAAGCTGCCTCTGCCATCAGTCTTTGCTTGGGGCCCATTACTTGCTCCTTGGGGTACCTCCTGCTCCTCCACAGGTTTGGTGACTTCCTGTTTAAAGTCTGTTCTTCCTGTTGAATCTCTCTCTGCAGAGTTCCCCTTCCCAAATTTCACTGACTGATGACATAGCCAAGATTCATCTCTCTCTGATCTGCTTCTTCAGGACTTACTCATTCGAGGTCCCATTTCTTAAGAGATCTGCTCCTGAGGAGAAGACTGACTTGGATGTAAGGGATTCAGTGCTAACGTGTGTCAGGGCTTTGTTTTGGTTTTGGTTTTTGGCAGGGTGGGGGAAGCAGTGGTAGGGGTAACTATGTGGAAAAGACTGAAATCTGAAGTTTACTGAATATTTATTACAGACCATATCATTCTAGATGTTTTGTATCCAAATTAAAAAAAAAACAAAACAAACATAAAAACCAGCAGCACCTCAGAGGCATTAAGTAGATTTCTCGAGGTCAAGTCACACAGCCTGTCCTAATGGGACTGGAATGAATACCTCACCACCCCTACCTTTCCAGGCATCTCCTCTGTCCTTCTACTTTCTAGACCCCAGGCTGCCTGATCTCCACAGGGCCCCTCAGGACCACACCTCTTGGAACTATGGCCTGGCCTGCAGACTGCACAGTTCATACTGTTGGTACCACAGGCTAGCTACCATGAAGAGCTCACCCAGTTTAAAAGCACACGTGTTACCACTAGGCAAAGACCAGAGTCTATCCACTGAGGTTAAGAATCACAGATGAGCACTGAAACTGTGGTTGACGGTTTGGTGAGAAAACAGGTAGTTTGCATAGTCTCAAAATATCTCCTCAGAAGATCCTAATTACTCTGAAAGGAAAAAAAAATTGTGACTTTACAGTGAGGAACCTGGTGGGTGTTACTTTAACTGAGTGAACCGACTTGTGTCCCCACGACCAGCAGGAAGATGTCATGAGCTCCTGATGTGATGCACCGAGAAGGGGCCATCACTCCCAAGTTCTTTCCTGCCCAGATGGTATAATCTCAGTCTAGTCAAAAGAAAACATCAGTACTCTATAATGACCTAGAGGGCTGGGATGGGTGTGGGGAGGGAGGCCTAAGAGGGAGGAATATATGTGTACATATAGCCGATTCACTTCACTGTACAGGAGAAACTAGCATAACATTGACCAGCAGTTATACTGCAATTAAAAAATAGAAAAAAAAATCAGACAGATTCAAATCAAAGGATGATGGCCACAAAATAATCTGTCTGGACTCTTGAAAAATGTCACAGTTATGAAAGACAAAGAAACACTGAGCAACTTTCCCAGACAGAAGGAGGCAAAGGAAACCTATGGCAACTATATGCAGTGTGGGGTCCTAGATGAACCCCAGGACCAGAAAAAGGACACAGCTGGGGAAACAGGTGAACTCTGAATAAAGGTCTGTAGATTTAGCTAACAGTATCATACAAAGGTTAATTTTCTGATTTAAATACCTGTTGTTTAGTTACTCAGTCACGTCTGATTCTTCGTGACCCCAGGGACTGTAGCCCGCCAGGCTCCTCTGTCCATGGGATTCTCCTGGCAAGAATACTGGAGTGGGTTGCCATTTTCTTCTTCAGGGTATCTTCCCAACCCAGGGATCAAAATCGAGTCTCCTGCACTGGCAGGCAGATTCTTTATCACTGAGCCACCAGGAAAGCCTTAAATATCTGTACTCTGGTTTTAAAAGATAGAGTATTAGGAGAAGCAGGGTGAAGGGTATATGGAAACTTCCTACACTATTTTTCTATAAGTCTAAATTTATTTCAAAATGAAAAAGTAAAACAAACCCAAAGTCCCCCAAACCCAAACCTTTCAGACACTGTGTACTTTCTTAAAGGACCGTCTTCACGTCAGAATTTAGGTGGCAGCTGCTACCTCCAGTGAGCCTCTGGGGCCTGTGTTGGAGCTACCGCACGAGCGGTCGCTAGCGGCTGTCTGAAGCTGGTCTTGAAGGTCAAGGTACTCCATGTGCTAGAGTCTGGGGGTCCTGAGCTTGGGGGCCTCACCCTGTGCTGCTCCCAGGGCCAACCCTGCCTTTGCAGAGTGACCTTCCAGACAACTGGAGAAGTCCGAGGAGCTCGTTTCCAGCTGAATTTTTAGAGGCTGATGATTTCACTTTTAAGAAAAGAAGACGAGGAGAATGGTGGGACACCCAGCTCTCCTCTTTCTACACAGTCTCCTTTCAGGTTCGGGGGAGATCAACGTGAAGGAAGAAAGGGGTAAAATGGTTCTGCGAGTTGTATCTGGTTCCCTTTCCTTATCTTTAGCCACTGGAAGCAGCTCCCTCCCTTACTTCCTGTCTAAAGCCTTCCTGAGGCAGCCCAAAGCAGATGGCTCCCTGTGCTTTGTTCCTCTGTCTGTTTGTGGCAGACGGGGTGGGGGGGGTGGGGGGGTCTAGGCTTTAAGAGTCCTCCCACTGCCAACAGGCCAGACAACCCAGGCCCTGACCGCTGGCCCCAGGTGGGACTGCTGTGAACCAAGGGTCTTCAAGACTGGCTAATCTTGAGTGTCCTAGGATGGTGAAGCAGCCCCTCTCACCTACAGACCAGAGCATGGAAGTTTCTATGATGAGTCTGTTCTGGTTTTATTCTCTTTTTTAAATTGGAGTATAATTGTTTTACAATATTGTGTTAGTTTCTGCTGTACAACAAAGTGAATCAGCTATCCGTACACATATATCCCCTCCCTCTTGCTCCCTCTTGAGCCTCCTCCCACCTCCCACCCCACCCCACCCCTCTGGGTCGTGACTGAGCACCACGCTGAGCTCCCTGTGCTATACAGCAACCTCCCACCAGCTATTGTTCTACACATGGGAGCGTGTGTATGTCAGGGCTACCCTCCCAATTCATCCCACCCTCTCCTTCCCCACAGTGTCCACAAATCTGTTCTCTACATTGGTGTCTCCATTTCTGCCCTGCAAATAGGTAAAAATGGTATTAATGAATCTACTTGCTCTGGCTTTCTTACAGAAAACTCTGGAATCTGAGGATACAAGCGAGTTGCTTACTGCTGGGTCCACGGAAGTTAGATGCCAAGTACTGTCCCCAGCGAGGATGTGGTGTGACTTCCATACCGATCAGAGAAGGTGGGGGCGTATTGTCACCAAAGCGTTAGATTTTGCCTCAGTTCCTTCCTTGTTCCAAGTCCCTCCTTTGTAAAATGAAGACTAAACATTCCTTCCCCAAGGGAGTTGGTTATGGGGTTTAAATGACCTACCATTTGGTGCTTTAACACATTTGGTACAAAAAAACCCCAGACAGGTCACATGACAGTGTGAATGTACCAAACATTCCTGAAACATATGCTTAAAATGGCTAAGATAAGAAATTTTGTTATCTGTGTTTTGCCATAACAACAACAACAAAAGTCACTCAGTATATCATTAAAAAAAAAAACCCATACAAAGATCAGTTGATAGGATTAATATACGTTACTTTGTTCTGAATGGTTACCATCATCACATGTATGATTCCTAGATTAGATGCAGACAAACTCCCGGCGCTCGGGCTGGGCTCCCGCTCACTCCCACAGCTCCAACTGTCTCCGAAACCCAGATGGTCTTGGGCTCCCAGACACCATCCTGCAGTTGGGCTCGCTCCTGCACCATAAATGTGCACAGTCTCTTCAACCCATGCAGCGGAGGTTCCTGCCAGCCACTTACACTCTCTCTGTCCCCCCTTATGTATGTATCCGCTCAGTTGCTCAGTCGTGTCTGACTTTTTGCAGCCCCAAGAGCTGCAGCCCAGCAGGCTCCTCTGTCCATGGAACTTTCCAGGCAAGAATACTGGAGTGAGTTGACATTCCTTACCCCAGGGGACCGTCCCAGGGATGGAACCCGAATCTCTAGAGTTTCTTGCACTGGCAGGTGGATTCTCTACTGCTAGTGCCACTTTGGAAGCCCGTATCCCCCATTCTCAGTTTCCAATTCATGACATCATCAACACCCACCCAGGCAGCCTCACTGGAAACCTGACCCCCACATTCCAGGGGTCACAAAATCATGTCAATTCCACTTCAGAAATGCCTCCAAAATCTTAACTCCTCCCTTTTCCACCACTTTAGTTGAGAACCCAACTGCCTCTCATCCAGCCGATGATGACGACAACAATCTCTTTGGTCATCGTCCTTCCTTCCACCACTACCAGGATTCTCTTTCAGAAAGTCAAATCTGATGTGTCATTCACCTACACAGATGTAGTAGGTGAGTACCCAGTGGGCTCCCATCTGAACCAAGTCTAAGAATTCTGTATCTTGCCATACAAGGTCTGTTTACATGGAGCTGTTTATATCAACCCACATTTACAGCCACATGTCCCCCCACCCCCTACCATGAATCTTGCTCTGTTACAAGTGTCTCTCCATTTGTTAAGACCGTCACAAATAATATCCCCATTTGCCTGTTACCTGCAGGACTCTTGCTGCCTAGCAATCATTCACACCCACGTGCTTTGGCAAGATCTAAGTCAAATACCTCTTCTCCCAGATAGCAGGGTTCAGCCAGTATGCCATTCCTCAGCATACACTGGGCTGGGGGGCAGGTTAATAATTCATCAAGGTACTTCAGTTTTTTCTTCAATTAGACCTTCTGTCTCTGAAGGCTTGTTATGTCTTCATCATTGCTCCATTCCTAGTTTCCAGAACAGTGTGTGGCTCAGCACATAAGGAAGGCTAAATCTGTTGAATGAACTATGAGTGAAAACGCTATGACTGAGTTTCTTAACTTCCAACCTTAAGAAAGTTATTTCGGCAAGGCTGCTTGTTACAGTTTAAGATGTCCCACACTCGACACAAGCTAGGTACTCTGGGATGACCATAATTCCTTTGGATAAGTAAGTTACACTTTGTACCCTGGATAAGTAATTTACTAACTGGCATCTCAGTGACGTCAAAGACCTTTGTGTCTCTCATGGGGCTGTCATCACCTACTGTGTCAATAGCATTCATGAATTCTGGACTGTTCTGAATAGGTGTACTCACAAATTCTCTCGAAAATCTTGTGCTCCCTCTATAACTTTTAATAGCTTAGTGTTCTTTAAAATTTTTATCTTCTGTTTTTATTTTTTCAGTTACTATTTTCTTTTTGGCCATGTCAAGAGGCATGTAAAACCTTGGTTTCCCTACCAGGGATCAACCCCATGCCCCCTGCAGTGGTGGCACAGAGTCTTAACCACTGGATCACCATGGAAGCCCCTTAAGAGTTTAAGCAAGACAGACCCAATCTGTGCATAGCACTCAAGATAATTCTATGAAAATTTAGACAAGTATATAAAGCAGAGCATATATTCATATTTCAGACCCTGTGAACAATACTAAGTGTTAACTCTGGATGAAGATCAAGGCAGCTCTGGCGGCTGGCAAGAAGTGCCTGTGAGTACCTGACTCACCTGGCAGGGAGGTCAGAGTGCACTTTATAGACACATCGTTGTCTGCCAAACTTCCACCTTCTGAGTCCTCTGCCTTCTCCATACAGAGTTATCTCCAGAGCACCTTTGTACAGCATGGCCCTATCTTTCTCCCCACAGCTTGGCTGATCCACAGTCCTTTCCAGAGAACCTGCTTCCCAGGATGTAACATGCTGTTTAGCTGCTGTCGTGTCCAACTCTTTGCCACCCCATGGACTGCAGCCCACCAGGCTCCTCAATCCATGGATTTTCCAGGCAGGAATAACTGGAGTGAGATGCCATTTCCTTATCAAGGGGATCTTCCCAACCCGAGGTTTGAATCCGCATCTCTCACACGGGCAGGTGGATTCTTTACCACTGAGCCACCAGGGAAACCCAGGCTGAGCCAGTCAGAATCCTTTCCATGGATTTTAGTAACTGCAGTGGAAAAGCAGGCAGTCTCTCTTCCACTGGCTGAAGCTGAAAGGTGTAGAGCTCAGAAGGACAGTTCATGATTTCTGCCAACAAGAGAAAATAATTTCACAAACAATCAAGAATAAAGTGGATATGGGCTTCCCAGGTGGTCCAGTGGTTAAGAATCCACCTGCCAGTGCAGGGGACACAGGTTCAATCCCTGCTCCAGGAATGTCCCACATACCATGGAGAAACCGAGTCCATGTGCCACAACGACTGAGCCTGCTTGCTATGGCCCACTCTGTGCAACGAAGGGGAGCCCCTGCTCTGCGCTACGACGGAAAGCCCGTGGGCGGCAACAAAGACCCAATGCAGCCTAAAAAGTAAATCAATAAAAAAGTAAATCTTTAAGAAAAAACAATAAAGTGGACAGACAGAAAGAAACAGAGCCAAGACAAGGAGGGCACTCAACTCCTTGCTCTGCACAACTGAAGCCCAGCGGCACAGCTCTGCCCTTCTGGTGGCTTGGCTATCTCGATACTTGTATTCCAGAAGGCTATATATTCCTCTATTTTTTAGTTTTAATTTAACTTGTTATTTGAAGCTAAACAAATCTCAAAAACACAACAAAACCCTGCTAACACAAATACAAAGTTGTTAAATGTTAAGAGCTTTAAAATGACCCCATGGTTTCATGAAGGCTCTTGTAGGAGTTTTCTGGAAAGTTTCTAATATGTGGAAATCACATAGTTTCTTTAGCTACAGAAGGTTGAGGGATCTTTTGTACAATGAATAAGTGCTGTGTAATTAATTCACTGAGTAAACTACATTTTTTTTTCAGGGTCTACTCTTCTTACAGAGGATCTAACTGCTCATCATTAGAGGTTCGGGGTGCAGTGAGGTACCAGTGTGACCCTAGGTTAACAAGTAGGTAGTCCACATATGCTGTCCTGCTGTCTCTGGGGACTACGCTACTTGAAATCATTGCTGCATTCTAAACAGACCATCTGAGGGGAATAATTGCTTTTCAATGATTGGATCAATATTTTTGTTTTTCACCTTTACTACTTGAGTGATTGGATCTAAGGCCAGAAGAGAAAACTCTGGTCAGTCTCCTGGACCTCCCGCCATCCAGCAGGAGGATCAGCGCGCCTGTGAGGAGCCCAAGGAGGGGAGCAGGCCAGGGAGGACGGTTCTCAAGGCACTGACTCAATCTCAGATTTCTCAATGAGAGAAGCCACGCTTATCTATGGCTCTTCTGTAGCATTAAAAGACTGCCTTGAAGATACAAGGTATAACTAATTTTATGTGTGGCTTATTGAATAACTTCATGAATTGATGACCAGACCATGTAGATACCAGCCAAGGGAAAGAGAGTTTGGCCACTTTGCCCAGGAAGGGGAATATCTCAAGCTCTGAGAGAGGGATGGCGGGGCTGGAGATGCAGAGAGAGGTCATTCGGTAGCAGAACAAAGACAATGTCCACATGTGTAGGCATGAGTGAACATTCTAGTCCAGCACTCAGGACCCAGTGATATGAAACTTGTGATGATATGATGCAGGAGACATAACAGATGTGGGTTCAATCCCTGGGTCAGGAAGATCCTTTTGAGAAGGAAGTGGCAACCCACTCCAATATTCTTGCCTGGAGAATCCCATAGACAGAGGAGCCTGGAACGCTACAGTCTATAATGTCGTGAAGATTTGGACATGACGGAAGCAACTTAGCATGCATGCACAACTTTGGCTGACAAACTGGGCTCTGATCTGGATCCCACTCATTGCTGAGGGACAACCCTAGATGGCCCTGTAAGCCTTTCCAACAAGAGAGATGATGCTAAGCAATATATTAAAAGAATGAGGCATTTTGCCTAAGTGACTGCTTAGCTAACAAAATCGATGCCTTTCAAGCACCTCAGAAGCACCATTTGCATGCAACTAATGTACTAACAGCAAATGGGGGCTTATTACTCAATTAAAGCTCATCACAGTGCATCTTTTTCAAGCAATATTTTGTTGGAGGTTGGAGTTACAACCGAAAGGGATAAAATGCCGTTTGAACATTTCCTTTTAGTCCAACATACTACCGTTCTTCCCAGTCTTTTCCTGTCAGTCCTCAGGCTTACTGGAAAGTGGCAGGAGGGAAACCTTGGTGGTGAAGAATGTTGCATTAGGAGCCAGACAACCTGGCTTTAAAACCACCAACTGGTGCAGGATTACATAAGGCGTTACACAAGCTTGTTACATAAACTTACATTTGGGCTTATTACATAAGCTCCCATAACTCAGTTTCCTTGTCTGTAAACTGGGGATAACACAAGCACCTACCTGGCAGGGCTACAATTTGGACTACATGACTCAACACATGTAAAGCACATAAACAGACAATTCAAGTAATTTTTGGTTATTGTTGTGCAGTCGCTAAGTAGTGTCTGACTCTGCAACTCCATGGACTGCAGCGCACCAGGTTCCCCACATCCTTCACTATCTCCCGGAGTTTGCTCAAATTCATAGTTATCTATTATATAATATTATTTCTGTATAACATGCAACACTAGATACCTTATAAAATATGAAGTCAGTGAGATTTGGATTTACCTCTTGGATCCTCTGTTTCCTTTTAAGTAAACTGGGGTTGATCATGCCTACACTCTGGGGGGCTGGTGTGGAGACTCCTCGTCCTGACCAACATCTCTAACCAGGTCTATTAGAGCGCTAGGCTGCTGCATGGATGCACGTGGATTCTGCCACATGAGGGCCCAGATTTCCTTCCTTCTGTCTGAACACAGGCAGACAGTAACAATCAGCCTGAAGCTTGGCGGGGCCTGGGGCCTAGGACCCTGGACTCTTCTCGGAGGAGCGGCTGCGGATCTACGCCTGGGGGTAGGCATCGCAGAGAGAGAACTGAGTGCAGGAAGCGCAGCACTCTGTCGCTGGAGGCACGAGGCAGCCCATCCCCTGCCAGCTGGGGATGTCCACAGATACACATACACCTGCAGGCTGGCTCCCTGCAATTCTTTCTCCGGCTTCCTTCTTGGGGCACGAGGGCAGCAGCTCCTGCTTAGCCCACGTCCCCTCCCTGCCGGGCCTCAGTGCAGGAAGCCAGGGCCTCTGGACTCCCCGCCTCAGACTGCCCGCCTGCAGCACACACTGGAGCCAGGGAACTTGCCTGAGAAGCCAGTAAAATTTTAATGCACTCTGTAGCGTGGTCATGTCATACTCGGTTATGGCAAATAATCCCAGATGCCTGCAGAGGTAAAATGGAGCTGTAATGTGCTTGCCTCCTAACCCGAGCTGACAGCAATGATGTACGACTACCATTAGCGGAAAATATCACTTCAACTAACCCATGATCCAGCTCCGCTCAGGGTCATATTATCCATGAGGAACAAATTACACTCCCAAAGTAAATACAAATTTTCTACACGAAATGGGTACAAAAAAATAAAAAAGAGAAGGGGGCGATCCGTCCCCTTGGCCAGCACACTGCTGAGTGACACAGATGATAAAGGACAGGACAAATCATTGGCTGACAGAGTGCCGCGCTGTAATCAGCTCTGCCAGCACGCACTCCAGCCGATAAACACTATATTCTCCCCTTAGTGGCAAATACATAATCTTTAACACAGACACGGCTGCTTCGGATACTGACCACTGGGTTGCAGGAACACCCTGAGCAGCACTTGCCATCCGACAAGGCAAGTGCTGTTTGGGCTTGATGGACCCCGAGATCCCCTGCAGGGGCGCGGGAGTCAGCGTCTAGATGGTTCTTGAAGGGGCAGATGACACCAAGTGAAGCTGTCCTGGGGGGGGCGTGCAGTGCAGGGGCTGCCTGTTTCCCTGGGTGCTGGCCACAGGAAGAAGGCAGTCTGGGGGGACCACCTGAGATGTGAGAGGCTTGGGACTGGCAGGTCCAGTGATTCCCTGCCTGCCTGGGTGACTGGGACAAGACCTTTCCCCTCCCGTGACTCAGGTAGTCAACAGAGCAACTTCCAGGTACAGAACTAATATTTATAGATCATCTACTAAATGTCAGACACTAGTAGACATGGAGTACTTGCTAGGAGCTGATGATTTAAGAAGGTGTTAAGTGTTTACACACAGACACTACAAGAAGACGGGGCCCCCTGACCAAATGTGCTTAGTCTGCAGGCTGTGAGCTTCCGCCTCATTCCTCATGGTGGACCCTGGGCTGACATGGCCACTCACTTGTATGAGTGAAAATATATACCTGAAGCCTTTGCCTTCTTACCTTGGACAACTGCTTCCCAGTTAAAAAAACAGTCACATTTCAGAAGAGCTTGTACATCTAAGTTGTCAGTGGACCCAAGCTGTGTTTCCTCCGTGTTTATTGAGCACTTGTCATGTCTGAACATGACAATTCCAGTTTCAGAAGCTGGAAGGTTTGTGGATGGATAGGTAGGTACAATCCAGGTCTCCTGGAGGGTACAACACAGAGAAGAAGGTAGCAAAGATTCTCAAATACCTGTGGGCATTTCCCAACTCATCTCTGTATACAGGGGAAAGAGCCCAGAGCCTGGAGTCTTAAGACAGCTCATGTCTCAGCTCTATCACTTACCAGGTCATAAGTTTCACCTTCTTTATTTGTAAAATGACACACACAGTCCTTGAAAGGACTGGTCATTGACTTTGGCTCACTGAAGGTGATAAACAGTGTAGCAGCTAAGGATACACACAGACCCCACAATAAAATGACACATGTAAAAGTGTTTTGAATGACACAATATTCTCTACATTGTGAAACACTGCTTCATCTTATTGCTTAGCTATTATTACTGACCTTACTTTGGCCACCAGATGCAAAGAGCAGACTTCCTGGAAAAGGCCATAATGTTGGGAACGAGTGAGGGCAGGAGAAGAAGGGGGCGACAGAGGATGAAATGGGTGGTTGGCATCATAGACTCAATGGACATGAGTTTGCGCAAAGTACGGGAGATGGTCAAGGACAGGGAAACCTGGCGTGCTGCAGTCCACGGGATCACAAAGAGCTGGACACGCTGAGCGACTGAAAAAATTGATCCTAATCTCATTTGTTTACTCCCCCTAATAAATTAGTAGTATCTACCTATTTTTTTGGCCAAGAAATTAGGGAGTTGAAGTCATTAAGAATTCCAAAGAAGAAAGATAAAGCCCAAGGTGAATGCTCTGGGTACCTAAGGGTTCCTGCTCAGCCTTTACTTCAAATGCTCCATTTCACTGTCTCAGTAAACATGCATATAATCAGCAATGAACCACGCCTGGAATGGAACAGCACTAGAGAAAGCCACTCTGCTTACTCTTCAAGTAACTGGGGGTATTACATAGGTCTAAAGCCATAATTTCTCAACACGATCCTCCCGAAAACCAACAGGGGAAAAGCTTCAGATGTAGGCCAACTTAACCTTCCCAGTTCTAATTATGAAAAAAGAGAAAAAGAGGAAAAAATAATATCCATGCACTTAATTTTGGGACTTCTGAAAGTATAAAGTTTGGCTAATCATGAAAGTATCCTAATACAGAGATTTTATTTATCACATCTAGATATGGCAAGGTTACAAGGAGTGATTCCATTACCCATCATCAAATATCACAATCTAGAAGTTGCCAGAGGGGGATTAACTAAGACACTCACGCCCACATACAAACACACATGTACATGACCACAAAGAAGATGCCTACATCTTTACTGAGGACAAACATTCTCCAACCCAAGTGCAGACTAAGACAGACTCTTCTGACAACCAAAGAACAACCCAGGCCATATTCACTGACAAGCCACCAGAATAAGGATCACCAGTACTAACGCCTCTGATTAGAACCTCCCTGACTCTTAGGTGGCTCAGGACTCATGGTCCATTTCATGAGACCGAAAGCCATCACCTCCACCTAATTCCTCCTTGGCTTTGCAACATTCCCTTCAGCTGAGCCATAAAATATAAGCCAGTGGTTCATTCTAATGGAAAGCAGTTGATCTTTACTCTGGTAATGTAGTATCATGTATTCAACTCTGGACCTTTCCTGAAGAATTCCTTTAATAGGTCAAATGATTTACATTGTTAACCATCGAGTCCTTGAAAGGTACTATGTCAACTAGCTCTTCACTAGCTCCCACGCTCTCCTAAACAATTAGGGTAACTGAGGAACAAGATTAAACGAGCTGCGACCTACTGCCAAGTGCATGATGGCAGAGTCAAGCAACCCTGTCAAGTCCACATTGGTTCATCAGTAGGTGCTTGCATAAAGAATAAGTTAAGTTGGATGGGCAGGGAGATGGGAGGGAGGTTCAAAAGGGAGGGGATATATGTATACCTATGGCTGACTCATGTTGAGGCTTGACCGAAAACAACGGAATTTTTTAAGAAAAAGTGAGTTTATATGAATGACGAAATGAAAGAACCAACAAGCAGGTAATGACCTTGCTTAGACATCAAGCTCATACGTAAGTTTCCTTTAGTTACTTGAAAGTGTCAACACAGATGTGTCTGGACTTCTCCACACTATGTTTATTTCCTGTTAGGAACCTAAGAGAGGTGAAAGAATGGAGAAAAATTTTACATAATCTTCCCTGTACCTTGTCAAAGAGAAAATACTTTCATCTACGTTTCCCTCTGGGTCTGCTGTGTTGCTGGGGCCTAGGTAACTAGCTACATAGAAAAAAACCAAGATATTCAGAGCTACACCACTGAACTCAGCCTCATATTACAGATGACAAAACTAAGTTCAGCAACATTAGGTAATTTACCCAGGGCCATACATTTGGTTGGTTAGAAATTAGAAGTCAGGTCTTCCAAGTATCCTTCTTTGTTACCTGCCCATGAGAACAAGGGAATATCTAGAACCCATTCCTGTCACTATTCAGTCTAAGAAACAAGAGTTTAGCTGAAGATGACTGACCGATTTCCAATAATTTGAGTATTCATTTGATTTATATTTAATAAAGAATACGTACACATATAAATAGGCATGTATATTAACCCATATATAAATCCTCTGGGGTTTTTCAGGTGTATGAACAGACATTCTACACACACATTCAGTGTGAGTGAAGGAAGTTTTGCTTTGGTACAAAGATGCAATGATATGACGCAGAGAAAAAAATTAATGAAAAATTCGGATTTAAAATAATTTGCAGCAGAGATTAAATCCAAGGACGATATCAATAGGAATTTTGGAAAGACAGGAAGGAATTAAGCCAGGTGGAAACATGGTGATGTTGGAAGAACCATCCAGTGTCATTTTGACCCAGACTTCATCTTGGAGGTTGAATCAATGGGCATCACTCAACAAAAGCTGCAGAAATTTGCCAAATAAAGGAGGAAATTTATAAATGACTCAGAAATATCTTATGAAAAAATAAAATTATACCAGATATATGGAAAGCTGGGGAAGAGAGCCCAGAAAACACACCTTGGGACTGACAAGAGGCACACTCAGGTAACAGCACCAGTTTTCTGAAGTGGCTTCACTTATCCCCGCCATTGAGAGATGAGTATCCAGGAAAGGGAATGAAAATTTAGCAAAACAATCACCATGACTGAACACCAGGGATATAAAGATGAGAACCTGAGTCCCTACTCTTCTCCTGGGCCATGACTGTGTGCTTTGCTGCTATGAAACCAGAAGGGAGGAGAAAATTCCTTTCTTTTCCTGCAAAGTAGGACAGCATCTTTAAGTTGTCTCCCTACCAGAACACAATCCTATTTCAAAACCAAGGAGGGAGGTTCTACCAACAATGGGGGATGCCTCCTGGGCTTCTGGAAGGTTGCTGAGGGTGTGAAATTTTTACCAAGTAAGAAATGTGGCCCATCAAGGGATGGGGCTCTTCCACTATAAGCACAAGCCACATGTCCCATCTTTCGTTTGACATCTCAGCAATTTCTCGGCCCTTCCAGGAGCCAAGTCAGGCATGTGGTTTGTGTTGAGTTAGGAACACAACCCTCTGTCAGTTTTCTAGCTGCTTTTCTTAGAAACTGCCCCCTTTCCACACAAGTGAATATAAAGTGATCAAATACAACACATATAGCTTGAATTAAAAAGTTAGAATGCACCAAAAAGTGTGTGTAAAGGGAGGAGGAGCTGACACGGGAAATCCGGGGTTCTGCATGTGCCGCTCGCCAGTATCCCAGCTCGCGACCCTGGGTGCTGGTGAGCAAGTCCAGAAACCCAGCAACCTTCTCAAGGAGATCATTCCTGTCATTAAAAACCCAGGGAGAGGAAACAGCAATCAGAAGTCATGCTAAAAGCTTCATGAGGAAAAGGAGAATGGTTCACATATATGAAGACGTTGTATATGTGTGTATTGCATGTACTAGGCACTACACATCTATAAACACAAGCATGTGGGGTGCATGTACACACACACACCCCTATACACCCCTTTCAGGTCTTTCTCCTGAGCTGTCAAAATGTTAAGAGCATTAACGAAGAAGAAAGTAAATGCTTCTTTTGGACATTTGTTATAAGGCAGTAATTCTCAAAACCAAAACCTGGTATTGAAAGTATCAAGAAGCTTTCTAAAAAATACGGATGCCGTGGCCCCCACCCTAATGGACCTCATCAGACCCTCTCTGCTGCAGTGGGCATCTGGGGCCTGGCAGTGTTTGGTCTGTGGGCTGGGCCGCCCACTCCATCACCCTCTGCTCCCTCCAGGATGGCATGCTTGCTCAGACTGTGCCCAGAGGAAAGACTGATGACTGGGGTAAGGAATTGAATAATCATTGTTTGGGGGCCCTTTCAAAGCTCACAACACGTCCATTTAGCCTGTGTCAGGAAGAAGTGACCGAAGGGAATACGGCTGGGCCTCGGGTTCCAGTGAAACAGAAACTCACACCTCTTCTCTGGCATGCTCTCTGGCAGACCCTGAGCTTTCTGAAGAGAAAGATTGCCTTCCTACTTCCCTAAGTGACTCTCCCTCACTCGACTCCAAGAAAACTAATGAAAGTTGACATTTACAGAGCACGGACCAGGCACGGAGCCAGTTTAACTGTTAACAAAACTCGAGGTGGGGGCCATGGTTACCCCCATTTGGCAGATGAGAGGATCGAGGCTTGCCTGTGGCTCCAGAGCTGTGAGGGACAGTCAGGAACAAGCCCAGGCCATCAGACTCGGCGGCCCAAGCGCATGACCACTTCCAACCAGCTCGTTCATGTGGCCCACAGAACACACAGGAAGCGGGTGAACGGAAGGAGACTCACTTTTCATCTCCACTTAAATTTCACAACCAAACTGGGAGTGTTTCTTGGCACAATGGGCTGCTGCCAGTAGGCGAGAAAGAGAGGAAACAAGAGAAAATATAGGCCAAACATGGGGAAATGTGCGTGTTGCCTCTTTGTTCTCTTTATACCAATTCATTTCAGGTGGGGGACTGGAATAATTGCTTAATTTGGGTGATTAAGGTGCCAAGTGCTGCCTCTTTTCTCTTTACTAACTACAAAGAACAACCCCAAATCTAAGATGCAGCGTTCCCAGCCTTCTCTACTTCTCTACCCTGTTTCTACTCTTCACAGAAGTCCTCCAGGGCCGTTGACATTAACGTGAAATGTATTCTCACAGCTCGGGGGATGGGGTGCGGGGAGTGGAGGCACCAAGGGATGCTGTGCTCGGTGTCCCGTCAAGCCTTCTCCATGTATGAGAATGTCTCCTGCATTTATGGAAAGCTCTGCTTTCTAGCCCTCTTCTCAGCCACTTCCACATTAATTAGTAAGGGTATCATTTTATAAATTACAGCTTCGTATCAGAGGAAAGCAGAGTTTATCTTAATTCAGTCAGCTGTGTGAAATACGGTACCCTAATTTTAGACCGCCGGCTCTGCGGATCCCTATGGAGTTAGAGAATGACAGGTCTTCCGGAGAGAAATCCCAGTGGGTCCCCTACAAGGCTCACTTTTGCCTCCGACAGCCTCCCTGGTGGGGTTGCTGACAGGATCCCAGGACACTGAGTGGCATCTCTGCCGCCATTAGCAATTCAGACTCGGATGAGTCCTCGGAAGAGCACAGGAGGCAGCCCGGGTTAGCTCTGGGGCTCTGAGCGCCTGGCAAGAGGCTCTGGCAAGGCGGAGGCTGATGGAGGCCCAGGCCCGCGTGCAGAGCAGAAGCCTGGGAGGATGGTGTTAAAGTCAGTGATAAACACCAGGCAGTCTCAGTCCAAAAGGGGAAGCCTTGACAGTCTTAACTACAACAGGGCCAAGCAGGCAATTACAGTCTCCAGGGCTCCTGCTGGGGGTGAGGTGGGGGGCCTGGAGGAACGCAGGGCGACAGGGCTGGGAGAGACAGGGGAGTGCCACTGTGGAGGAGCCCATGGGGAAGGAGATGAGGACCTGCGGGGCCACTGCGGTCCTCAGGGAAAGTGGCTGGGGAGGCGAGGCAGGAATTCCCCCCTTTTCAAAGGACTGACCACTCCCAACGGCCCTCTGCGCTGTCACCCCTCCTGTGGACTTGCCTATGGACAGCTCCTGTTCTCCTTCACTGCCCCGAAATCACATCAAGAGTTATGGGCGCCGGCTACCTTCTCACCCATTTCCCTGGGCTGACATTTTGCTGCTTCCCACACTCGGAGATGGAAACCCGAGTGACAGAGACTCGGGGACACAGGTCCCAGCAAACCAGTAGCTGGGGTGCTCCCAGGATGCAGGAAACACCTGGGCCCCCAGATGCCTCTGGAAACCGCAGGCAGCGCTGATAATTCTCAACGTTAATAGTCAGTGAGCATGTAAGGCAAGAGGTGCTAGCCACCAGCACAGAGTCTGAGGCGCTGGTCTGAGACATGGCCTGGCATCAGGGACTCACGCAGCTTCAGGAACACAGTTAAGGTTGAGACTGTTCATCAAAACACCTTCGTGGAACACAAAGCTGGATGCCTTGCCACCTTCTGCCACTGCTGGAGACTAGGACAGTTCCTGAACTCACTCTGCCTTATAAAGCAGGAATGTGTGCTTGGCAGTGGCACCCCAAGGAAGCCTCATCCCCTTGGAAAGGGCCACCCACTTGGAAAGTGAGGTCCACCGTCACCCAGAAACGATCTCCCGGAGCAGCCAGAAGTGTCAGTCTCTCCCTGGGTCCCTGATGGAAAAAGACAGTGACTGCCCTGTGGGATGTGGCCAAGATGGCTTGGGGGCCAGCGGGTTTACTTGATCACCAAATGCCCACCGCTTCCCACATGCCTCAGGCACCCACTGCACACTGGCTGCCAGAGACAGTCCGGCGGGGCAGGGGCGGGGGGTGGGGGGGGATGACTTCCAAGGAGTTAGGATTCCCCGGGGTCTGGAGGAAGGAAGCGCCTACTTGTCAGCTAAACAAAAGACTAACCCACAGCCCCCTTTTCAGTGTGTACTTTCACTGTCATCCAACAGCCCATTACCGTGTCACAGCACGGCGCACCCTTCCATAGGTCACTTTGTTTAAAATGACATGGATAATGCACATGTCAGCAAGCTGACAGTCCTAGCCGTCCTTCAGAGATAAAAACCTCAAGACGAGGGCCTGTTCTTATCTGGGGGACACGGGCTGGTCTATCATCCAAGTCAGGCAGAACATGATTTCTCCAGAGAGCACTTTTTTCATTTCCTGATTTTAAGGAAATCAAATAAGCACCATTTGTCTTCATCTGAATATGCTTGACCTGCTCAAATGATGATGTCTCGCATTTTATAACGGGCTGCATATGCTGAATTCAAATTAACGACAGCACAGAACAAGGGCCTTTAGATCTCTCTTGGAGGCTGGCAGCAGAGAAGGAGGGGGAAAATGCTGGGTTCCATGGAAAGATCCTACTAAATACTAACCACAGGATTCTGAGTAAAACCTGCCAGCACGTCGGAGGTGAGAGTCGGAGAGAAGAGCTTAGGAAAGCCAGCTGGGCAGCACAGACCCAGAAACTGGGGATGGGGGGAGGATAGATACATTCCTTTTGGTGCCAAGCAGTATAGAAAACATGATATTCAGGTTAACTCTTTTCCAAATTCATAGAGTGGCAATAGCATTAGAAAGAAATTTGGTCGGAGAGTTGGGACAGCTAGAAAGAAAAACCAGACAGATAATCCCTTTGGCTTGGGCCACAGAATGTACACTTTACCAGGCTGTGATCCGATCTTCTGGAAGCCCCCAAACCGAGCTCCTTGTCTTGGTCCATGTGGAACTGGCTACACACAGGCTGGTGGCCATCAGCCTTGGAACAGAGCGTGTACCTGCTGGAAGAAGCGCCCTCCCACCTGTTCCCGTCTGACAGCCCTGGCCCACCTCTCCCCCCACCCCCACGAGGAACAGGAATAAACCATTAACATAAACCAAAACTCATAGGAATAAACCATTAACATTTCTATCAAGAAGGCCAATATGTACAGAAAAGCAGGAAGAAGCATATGGGTCAGTAACAGAAATACAGGAATGACATTAGAAATGCATATTAGCAGGTTTAATGTTCCAATCAAGGATAAAACCAGAGAAATCAGATGGCTATTAAAATAAACAATTTCCTCTTTTAAAATCCTCTATAAAGTGAAAAATGTAGTGTCATATATATGCAACATTAAAGGGATTATTTTGTAAAAGTGGGCCTCACAAATGAAAGATTTATTTCTCATCATAGGAAATGTCACTGTGTGCATACAGCCTGTCTTTACAGAAGAGGTGTGCTGTCAGCATGAAGCTGGCACCCCACCCCCCGCAGTGTGTGAGGGAGACCCTGATGTTCATGCTGCTGCGTGCTGTGCCCACAGTGGGGGGATGAGAGGGGCTTACCTTCTCTTCCTGGTCACTGTCGCTATCACACTGAAAAGGAAGACAAGAGAATGAGCATTAGTGCAAAAATCCAGTTATGTTTTTGCTATTGCTACAGAAAAAAAAAAAAAAGCAAGACAAGTAAAGGAAATAGGAAACATTGTGTCTGGGCTGGAAAATCTCTTCAGTTCAAGTGCTGTGAAGAGAAAGGAAAGCAAAGTGCCAGCAGTCCTTCTGCTGAGTTCATCTGATGCCCGTGCTCCGCGCTCATCTTGTGGTCAGCTGGTCACACCAGTGAGCACCCCTCACCACACAGCAGAGAGGACGCCCACAGAGGGGCCAACGTGGCCCCAAGGCTAAGGTAAATCAAGATCATTCAATGGGAGTCAAAAGCAAAGTCAGTTTCTCAATGGAGATGTCTTTCCTTCAGCTAACGTCAATGGCTCTCTCTCTCTCCTGTTGCTTTTCTAGAGGAAAAGAGGCGAACCTCTGGGCATTGCCCTCTCTCACGTGGACTTTGAAGGAAGCAGAACACGACAGGTAAGGCTCATCACTTGGGATCAGCCAGAGAAAAGAGGGAATATTCTCTACTAAAAACATGCCGAGGACAAGAGGTCAAGGTAACGAATCAACAATATGGGCCAAAAGAAAAAAAAAAAGCTTTAGGTCAGGAAACTCCCATGGTATCTAACAGATTTCAACCACTGAGCACAGTTTCAGAAGACCAGAGCATGACAGTTAACCCAAAGCTTTGGGCTCCTTGTTAGAAGTAAAGGAAAAAAGAACACACATTTTTATTCCAAAACCAAGAATAAAGTTTTGTTATCCGATACTTGATTTTTAAGAAGAGGATGGGTTTTGTGAGAGTAAATACTCAGCACGTCAATACGTCTATTCTTTCCCTCAACAGACCTTGATAAGCACTGCTAAGTGGGTCAGATATTCAGTGAAGACACAGGCCTGGTCCTAAGGCAGCTTTTGGTTTCATAGCAGAAGTGACCAGTGTGGTATGATCAGAGATAAACCTACTCTGGGAGGATGACACTTCCGCGGAGTGGAGGAAAGACACAGTGCTGTGAGGAAAGGACCAGGTCATGGGGAGAACAGGCTGGCAACCCTTATGCTGTCTAGACCAGCACGATGCACAGTTTGAAAAAGGGCAGAGCAGATGGCTTCCCTGGTGGCACAGACGGTAAAGAATCCACCTGCCATGCAGGAGACCCTGGTTTGATCCCTGAGTTGGTGAAGATCTCCTGGAGAAGGGAATGGCAACCCACTCCAGTATTCCCACTGGGAGAATCCCATGGACAGAGGAACCTGGCCAGCTACATACAGTCCATGGGGTTGCAAAGAGTCAGACACAACTGAGCAACTAACACAAAGAGCAGATGGTACAGCGACTGTGAAGGTAGAACCTATAGGACTTGATGACATGTGGGTGTGGAGGCAAGAGGGGCGAGTCTAGGCTGACACCAAGGGTTTTTAGTGTGGCCGCCTGGACAAGGGAGTTGATGCAGCTATGACCAGAAACGGGAGGTAAATTCACTTATAGAGCAGCTACTGCTGGCTACACACCCACAGCCATTCGCAGCCCCCCTTCTCCCACGTCTGTACCATCTCCTGACATTTTGAGACTGAAAAAGTCAGATATTCTCCATTTTCCAACTTTCTTTGCAGCTAAGGGTAGATGTAAGACTCAGTTTTGGCTGGGACTTGAAGAAATGCCTGCTTAAGGTTCTGGAAAACCCTTTCCTCTCCACAAAAAGGAGAAAAGCAGAAGCACTGCTTCTTTGCCCTGAACATCACTGCATTAGGACATGATGTCCAGATCTGGGGCAGCCATTTTGCAAAAAGGAGGCCAAAAGCTGAAGAACAAAAGCAAGGGAAGAAAGATCCTGGCAAAACTGAGACATGGGAACCAACTTCAGAGCAGCCAGGCTTTGGAGTTTTTTGTTCAGATAAGTTAACAATAAAGTCACATTGTTGAAACCACCATTAGAGAGGTTTCAATTGCAAGTAACAAAGCCGTCATCCAAATGCGGACATCTACTAAGACTCAGTTTGGGGACTACACTGTCCGCACAGTATGCTTTTAGGAACTCACATGGCAGCCTCACGGCCTGTCACACTCTCCGCTCTGCCACTGGCTCCTCGATGCCACAGGGCCATCGGAGGTTTGGCGACAGAGCTTTAGCCACTGCCTGTTCTCAGCCGAGCTCCCGGCCTCGGACTGTGTAAACTTACTTTCTCCTGCCTGAACCAGCTGAGAAAGAAAATGGGCGGGCTGGAGACCTCAAAGGCCTCCAACAGCAGCGGATGGGAGACAACAGTTCTCCTGATTGCGTGGTTTCTCCACTGCCCTCAGTAAAGCCTTCCTGAGGTTCTGAAGTTCTAGGCACAGTTTCAAGAGTAGACAGAGCATGATTCAGGAGGGGTGTAGAAGACAGAAGAAGGTTTTGCCAGGCAGGCTCATCTTCCCAGATGTTCACAGCCCACCTTGTGAGGTGATCAGTGGCAGCAGGGGCAGAGTATCTGCCCACAGGCCCTCAGGGACTGGCGTGCAGGAGCAGGAAGAGTGGGGACGACAGTGGGGAAAAGAACCACCGCTGTCCACACCCCCTCCCCCGACAGGAACAGCAGTGTGTCCCTGGGAATGGTTATTTCTATCAAAGTGTTAAGCTTCCTGCTTTCCAACAGTCCAGTTCTAATTTCAAGGTCCACTTAATTCTGCATCAAGTAATTACTGATATACCCAGAAGCACCTTGTCTCCAGAGTTAAGCATATGGTGAAGAACTGAGACCTACTGGTATCCATTATGGAAGCAGCACGGATGCCAAGCCGATTAAAAATGCTCAGGCTCCCCACACAACATGCCGGGTGAGTGACAGCCCCTCGACAAGGCCAGTCACAGAGTCTGCCAAAACAGTCTGTGCTGCGCTGGGGCCCACATGGTGCGCTGAGAAAACAGTTCCATTTCTGGTATTAAATTCCCATACTGACCTGAGGACTTTGCCGTGAGCTCAGCAGGAGCGCACCATCCAATTTACAGCTCCGCTCTCTGGAGCCTGGAGTGCCAGCCCCTGGCAGAGACGAATGATGGTCAACCCCTCCAGCTCATAAATTATGCAAAGGCAATAAATGCACTCAGCAAACAGCGCCGAACGTTTGCCTAGCCTGGCTCCTAACACACTCTGTAAAAAGCCAGAAGCTCGACACATACAAGAGGTCTATTCCACTCATAAAGGGGGTTTGTTGACAACCCCAGACGGAAAGCGAGCCACAGTCCTAAGAAGTCTTTCTGCTTCACTGGCAGCGGTTTATGGGCCTGCTTTATGAAAAAGGGAGGCTGTTTTATGGAGTCGGTTGTCGGTTGAATTCATGGTCTCAAATTCACATTTAATACACTGTAAGGCTTTCACACCCTAAGTTCAATACAGTGTGGATTTCTGGCCAAATGATTCTTGGTCCTGAAAGGTTAAAAGAAGAAGTGTCTGCTCCCCACTCCCTGGAGACCCACTCCAATTTATGAGAGTTCACACGGAGCCACCTCCTGAGTCAGGTTTATGTTCTGCATGGGGCCGGGAAATGGAAAAGGCATGTCAGATACAGAAATGAGGTCCCGGCTGATTTGACCATTTTAAGCATTTTGACACCAAGGTCCTATATTGGTTTATTAGCAAACAGGTTGCATGCTAACGACCAGCTTGAGGTGACAGAGTACTCGCCATGACTGGATTTCAAAGCCCTTTGTGAACAGCAGAAAATCCCTTCCTCCATTTTAAAAGCCAGATGGGGAAGAATTCTTGGCCACTCAGCCTTCAGACAAAGACATGACCCCGACCCACCACAGACAAGAGAGGGAAACAGGAGGCATGAAATCCAAGCCACATGCCTCAAATGCAAGATTAGCAAGAGACCAGTTTCTAACCTGGGTACCTGTGCTCATTCCAACCCATCACACCCAACTTCCTCTTCACCTCCTCTTCTCCAAATCAGACCAAACCTTTAGAGGCACCTTCTTCCTTTCCCAGACAAGTCTTACCTCTTAAACCCAGAAAATAACCAACCAATTCCCACCCCAATATTTTCTCTTTCTGAAAATTAATACATATGTATTAAAATACATGTTCAAAAATCACCCACCGGGGACTTCCCTGGTGGTCCAGTGGCTAAGACTCCTTACTCCCAATGCAGGAGACCCAGATTTGATCCCTGATCAGGGAACTAAAGCCTACTTGTCACAACTAAGAGTTCACACGTGGCAACTAAGACCCAGTACAGTCAAATAATTAAATAAGTATTAAAAAAAAACCCATCAGTCTACCATCAAAAGACAAACACTATTAACACATTTGTACAATGTGGCTCAGCTGGTAAAGAATCTGCCTGGGTTCTATCCCTGGGTTGGGAAGATCTCCTGGAGAAGGGAAAGGCTACTCACTCCAGTATTCTGGCCTGGAGAAATCTATGGGCTGTACAGTCCATGGGGTTGCAAAGAGTCGGACACGACTAAGTGACTTTCACTGCACTTCACATAATTCATTCCAGTCTTTCCTTCATTCTCTGCATCCTTCATCCACAGATTTTAAGAAATAAAAATTAAGGTTACTATTTGGTAACCTGCTTTGTTTTCACCAAATATGTACAATACTTTAGTTTAATGAGTAAAATTTGCCAGTAACCCATGGGCTGTAGCCTGCCATGCTTCTTGGTCCATGGAATGCTCCTGGTAAGAATCCTGGAGTATGTTGTCATTCTCTTATCCATGGGATCTTCCCAACCCAGGGATCAAACCCAGGTGCCCTGCATTGCAGGCAGATTCTTTATCGTCAGAGCCACCAGGAAAACCCTCAGTCATGAGAAAACCCTTGTTTCTACTTTAACTTTTTACTTTTGTTTTTACCCAATATATCCAATATTTTAAGTGTAATGAGTAAAATTTGCCAGTAACATCATATATTTTTTTTAAAAAAAGGCTGCACTGTAATCCACTGTATGGATTGTAAATAATCTAGTAAAAAATTCCCTAGTGCTGGAAATTTGGAATGTTTCCATTGAACATGCTGGAATTTCTCCCTTGTACACATTCACCAATATTGTTCTTTCCTCGTATCTGCTTAGGGTCCTCCTTTTCTACATATTCACTCATGTCATTGTCTCCCTAGAGTTGCACATGTGGGTCTATCGTTTCTGTATGATTTCCAGGGGAGTCCTTAAAGAATCCCTCGGCTCCAGCTAACATGTGTATGCTGAGACTAAATAATTCTCCATGCCTATCATCTGCCAGCTGTGTGACTTTGGGAAAGATATTTTAACTCTCTGCATCTCAGTTTACTTCTCTGTGAAGTGTGGGTAATAATGGCGTTTCCCTCCTAGGAAGGTGAGAATAAAATGAATTGATACATGTAAACAACTTAGACATAGTATAGAGTAAGTGTAGACAATATTAACTGCTACTGACTTACGTTTCGTTTACTCCACCCCCTTCCTGAAGCCCTAGAAACATCTCAGCTCAAGTATTCATCAAAATCCAGACTCACCATCTTCTGCTCAGCCCGCACCTGCCCCCTCCCAGGCTGTTCTTGGTGATGCCATCACCATGCAATCACTCAACTGCCCGAGTGAAGAGTCTTGTCATCATCCTTGACTCCCATCTTGAGCAGATCTATCTTCCTCTCTCACCCCACACTATCGATTCTGTTTTCTAAGTCCTCTCCATCTTCACGGCCATGGCCGCCACTTTAATTTAGGCTTTTATCATTACAAGAGGCTAATGATTGCTTTCCAAGGCCTAAGGTCTCTTTTGTTTCTGATTCAAGTCTTTACTGAACAGAGTGGATTTCCTAAATTCCAATTTGCTCATGACACTTCCCATGGCCTAAAGGGCAATGAAAACTCTATACAGTGTCCTGGCTCTCCCACTGCCCTCTGCTCCTCAAACCCAGTGCTTCTTGGGTTTTCTGTGGAGAAGGATCATTTGTTATTGTTTTAATTTTCAATACGCTGTAGACCAATACTTTGTAAGATACAATAAAAAAATAATTGCTAGAAAAATGGAAAAGGAAAGAAAAGACATATAAAAATATGTTATTATTAGGTTTAAGAGATATAAAATTATTCTACTGAATTGCTATAAAAGTTCCCAAATGCTTACTCTCAACCGCTATACTAATCTCGCAGCAGGCAGTTACAGACAGCTCACAGGCTGGCTCTGGTCTGCATCCACGCTTGGAGTGGTATAATCCTAACATGTCCCTTGCCCCAGTCATACCTCGTTACACTGGATCACACTCTCAGGTCCTCCCATCTTCGCACTTAACAATGTCTTCTGCCTGGAATTCTGTTCTTCCAAGTTTCCCCCTAAAAACTTATAATTCACCTTTAAAAATACAATTTCCTCTGAGTCTTCCAACACTCTTCTTAGAATTGAGAATTCTTAGAATTTCAGTACTCTTTTTAGAATTACTTGCTTCTGCCTCCATCTCTTATAAAACTGGGTCTTCACTGTTGGCCACAACAGCCCTCCATTGCAGCATGGGCCCTGTGTGGGCAAGGGCAGTGCTTTGTTCATCATCCTCCAGGCCTTGAGACACAAGCAGACGCTCAGTCATATTGATAAGGCCATCTTACTCATCTTTAGAATTCCTGATTTCATGCAGTGTAAGCAAACCCTGACAAGTAATTAAAAGACAAGTAATTCCAAACAAAGAAAGGTGCAGGAAACACCAACTAACTTAACTGCTTAATACAAAGGAATGTATGCTTTAACACACTGCTAAATTATTAGCAGAACCAAGAGAGGTGGCCAGTGGCTCAGCAGTAAAGAATCCACCTACAATGCAGGAGATGCAGGAGAAGCAGGTTTGATCCCTGGGTCACGAAAATCCCCTAGAGTAGGACATGGCAACCCACTCCAGTATTCTTGCCTGGAAAATCCCATAGACAGAGGAGCCTGGCTGGCTACAGTCCACAGGGTCACGAAGAGTCAGACATGACTGAGCACACACATACAAACAAGAAAAGTGGGGTCCAGAAGAAAAGATGTTATTGTTTAGTGGTTAAGTTGTATCAGACTCTTGTGACCCCATGAACTATAGCCTGCCAGGTTCCTCTGTTCATGGGATTTCCCAGGCAAGAGTACTGGAATGGGTGGCCATTTCCTTCTCCACGGGATCTTTTCCAACTTGGGGACTGAACCAGAGTCTCCTGCATTGGCAGGCTGATTCTTTACCACTGAGCCCCCAGGGAAACTCACAGAAGAGAATATTTTCCATTAAAAGGCCTAGACAAGACATGATTATGATGTTATTGTTTTGGTTCATCCTAAAAAGCAAACATTTCTCATTGCCACTTGGGAATTTCAGTATCTCTGTTTCAAGACTTCAACAGAAATAAGCCAAGGTCTGCAACACCTCTGCCTCATTCGGAATGAAGGAACAAGATGGAATTCCAGGGACCTGGTGATGGAATGCATTCTTAAGCAGAAAGTGGCGATCACTGAATAGACCACACACACTGACATTGAGGAGGGCACTGCTCTCCATTCTGCTCAATGGACCTTGCTGGAACAGTTATTTCACGTCTCAAATCCATTTATCATTGCTACCAAAGATGTCAGGGCCGAACACCATCACTGAACAAAGTTATTTTATACTTCTTTCTGCCTAAAGGAAATGAGAGGAAAATGAGGGAGAACCCCACCTTGTAAACAACAGCACCTAACATCAAGTACAATTTCACTTTGCCCGGAACAAAATAAATAGATTCCCCTTTGGGGCAGGCGGTTTATGTAAGACAGTAAGGACATCCCTCACCTAAAAGCAATTTCAGAAGAAGCCACCTGCAGAAAATATGACACTTATTTTCTTATTTGAGGAAGTGAGGTAGCGGCTTGGTGACTACAAACAAGTCTGCCACCATCTTCCCATCTGCCCAGTGCCACATACATGAAAAAGAAAACGGGCAGCTCTTTTGTACCATGTGGCAGCTCTGATGCTGTCTGTCTTTCATCACTCCTTAAAGCTCTCATTTCACACTGTTGACGTTGTTCTCATGCCGGCTTTTGACTGTAAGTGAAATTTAAAGCTATGGGGGCCTAGAAATAAAAACTGTATTTTAATCCTGAAAATGGTTTGGGGTTTCTCAGTATAAAATGATGTCATTGGTTCCTTTCCCCCCATGTTTCAACAATAACTATGTTTGATCAAATAAAGTAGCTCAGAAAAAAAAGTAAAGGCTAATCAAGGGCGTCCTTTGTGGCTCAGATGGTAAAGCATCTGCCAGCAATGCAGGAGACCCAGGTTCAATCCCTGGGTTGGGAAGATCCCTTGGAGAAGGGAATGGCAACCCACTCCAGTATTCTTGCCTGGAGAATTCCACGGACAGAGGAGTCTGACGGCCTACAGTCCATGGGGTCCCAAACAGTCAGACATGACTAAGTGACAAACACTTCTGATCAAAAGCTGTGTGTGTCCAAAGACCATTTAAAAGATAAGAGTACAGCCTCTGATAGTCACATGCGCACATTTGAAAATAATCTATCAATCTTCAACTGTTCAGCAAGTAAAATCGAGAGCAAACTTTCAGAAGCTTATGGAGTTCTGTGCTAGTAACTTTATTATTCCTATATGGGGAGTTCTCCGAACCTGGCATTTTTGCAAGTTCTCAGCTTGAACTGGCCAGAGTTCAGACAATCCATGTGATCTGAGGGGCCTAAGAGAAAACTTCTTTTCCCTCCAGCATCTCTCAGGTAATCACACAGTTTCATTCAATAATTAACTTAAAAATGACTACTGTGTGCCAGGTTCATTCTGACCATTGATGAGAAATGCCAATCTATTTCCAGAAATCAAGCTGTCCAATCTGAAGTTTTCCAGCTCACAAATTAATTTTCAATATTGTTTTTTCACTTTTACTCACCTGGAAATCCAAGCACAGCAAAACAAAAACAAAAACAAAAACCCCAAAAAACTATATACTGTAAATTTTCACTTAGCTCATTAAAATACAGTAGGGTTTTTGGAAACAGGGGAAGAAATGGATATTTCACATGTATTTGAAGCACTCATCCTTTTTTTTCCCCTTAGAAGAACAGAAGTCACATTTTGCCAGGTATAAACATACATAAACCTCAAAGATGAAACGTACTTAAGCCCCAGAGCTCACAAGCCTCGGTGATTGCGAAAATGAGAAAAATGAGTTTCTTGTCCAAAGGTAAAACTGACAGGCTAGGGCTGGGTGATTTGTAAATCGTCTCTTTTAAGCTTAAGCAACAGATCCTTTGCCTCCTTGTCATTGATTTACTGATTCTAAGTCATCAATAGCATTAATCCGTACCTGCCTGGGGACCTATTACAAATGACTTTGAAGATGGTGTGAAGGAAGAGTTTATTATAAGACCACAGTGTTATTACCAGGGAGACCTTCTCCACTGTCTTCTTTGGCAGGATTCTATCTGTGACAACCCCCACCCCAACCCCCCGCCTCATAAGGCTGCAATTTTCTCCTTCTAGATTCTGGTTGCTTGTTTCTTTGGGTGGGGCCTGAGCCTCCCTAGGTTTGCTTCAACTATGGCTTGGTTCTCTTCAGAATCCTGGGTGAGCTAATAAAACCCAAATTTGCTGATGAGGAAAAAGGAAAAGTATGTTATGGGTTAAAATAATACAAGAGTCTATTTTTTCCGCTGTGTTGTGATCCATAGAAATCACCCTGAGCCTTTTCTCTTTCTTCTCTGCCTGGGAAGCCAATTGCTTTGATTGCAGTGATATGAGCTAGCTAAAATGACTTGCCCTTGCTTGTGAGGCAAATGGAACATGCTAATAGAACTTATCGCATTACCCGATGCAAAAGTGCCATAGCTCATTACTTTAAGATAAAAGGATATCATTGCAGACGGCAAGCAGAATTGACTTTCTGAGGCCCGACTTGATGATGATTTAATCAACTGCTCTCTTTCACTTCTCATCTCTGCGCCTGTCGGTTTCACAGGTGCCGTTAAATGAGACACTCAGAAAGTGAGCGGAGGGAAAGAAATTGCTGTCATTACTTTTCAAGAAAGGAGGTATGCAAATTTTCGACAGAAAGATTGCGTTCATAATGGGCCTGGTAAAATACAAGGATCATGCTTGACAGGTGAGGGCAAGCCATTTGTATGTCCTTAAAGCAGAGCAACCTTCCTCGTTTAGAAATGTGCTCAGTAAGAGAAACGGCAAATGAGAGGACTGGCAGGCCCTGGCGTGGTGGGGTAGGTCGGATCGCACAGGGCCGTACTGGCCCAACTTCCATCGTGGGGAGGGAGAAGCCAAAGGAGCAGCCAGGAAAGCCTGCTAGCTCTTCATCTGAACCAATCTGCCAACGAGCTCTTGAAAGACCACCTTAATTTCCTTCATCCGTAACTGTGGAGCCAGCTGGCCTGGGTTCAGACCCTACCTAGATGGCATGTGAACTGTAGGACCTTGGACAAATAACCTGTCTTTCTGTGCCTCTGTTCCACTATCTATCAAATGGGGCTACTGACAGTATCAAGCTCAGGAGGATGTTGAGAGCTTCCTTTGCATTAATAAATATATTTTACACACACACACACATATACATGAAATGGGCTTCCTAGGCGGCACTAGTGGTAAAGAACCTGCCTGCCAATGCAGGAGACATAAAAACTTCGTCTGATCCCTGGGTTGGGAAGATCCCCTGGAGAAGGGTATGTCAACCCATCCACTGTTCTTGCCTGGAGAATTCCATGGACACAGGAGCTTGTAGGGCTATATAGTTCATAGGGTCGCAGAGTCAGACATGACTAAAGTGACTTCAATTCAGTCTCTCAGTTGTGTCCGACTCTTTGCAACTCCATGAACATAGCATGTCAGGGTTCCCTGTCCATCACCAACTCTAGGAGCTTACTCAAACTCATGTCCATCTATTCAGTGATGTCATCCAACCATCTCATCCTCTGTCATTCCCTTTGTCTCCCGCCTATAATCTTTCCTAGCATCAGGGTCTTTTCCAATGAGTCAATTCTCCCCATCAGGTGGCCAAAGTATTAGAGTTTTCAGCTTCAGCATCAGTCCTTCCAATGAACATTCAGGACTGATTTCTTTTAGGATTGACTAGCACATATATGTAACAAATATTGGTTTAGCCAGAAAGTTTGTTCGGGATTTTCTGTAGGCTCAGATGAAAAAACCCAAAGGAATTTTTGGCCAACCCAATATATATATATATGCGTGTGTGCATGTTCAGTAGCTATGTCATGTCTGACTCTTTGCAACCCCATGGACTGTATCCAGGTTTCTCTGTCCATGGAATTTCCTAGGCAAAAATACTGGAATAGGTTGCCATTTTCTTTTGCAAGTGATCTTCTTGACTCAGGGATTGAACCCACGTCTTTTGCACGGGCAGGCAGATTCTTTATTCCTGAGCCACCTGGGAAGCCCCAATATATATGTAGTAAACATAAAAGGGATTAGAACCGTGCCTGACACACAGGAGGCACTCAAGAGGTGTTAAACATCATTCGGTCATTCATTATGCAACAAAGACTGAGGTTTCCATTGAAAAAATCTTTTTAAGAGTATGCGTGCCAGGTGCTAGAAATCTGACTGGTTCTAGTTTAGATAGAATGCAATTCTCCCCGGATGTCATATATGTAAGTCTTGCTCCCAGCAGATGGCGAGTTCCTCAGAGAGTAGTCTGGTGTCCCCTGATTGATCAGAGGGCCCAGAGCAGTTTTAAAGATCCTGAAAAATGCTTATCAGTGCTTTGATGATTTGCAGGTTCCCTCCCTCCCTTCCTCCCTCCTTCTACACATTCCACAGATCCCATACTTCCTGTAGAGTGCCAGCCCTTAGAGGAAGCTCCCCTGAGCAGGAGGAAATGTCTACGTTGTTCTGGGAACTTCAGGCAATCACCCTGTGCCCCAGCCATGGGGAGGTGTGGGGGAGCCACTCCACAATGACAAGAGTGGCTTGAATCCCCTTCAGGAAGGCAGAATGAATGTGAAGAGATTAGATGATCAGAGGAGAAGGAACAGAAGTATTTTTTCATACACTGTGCCTTCAATAGTAATTGTTCTATTTTCTCCAGCACTCCAAGTAAAAGCATCTTTCTTAAAGAGCTTGTAACTCCGAGTTCTTTTTCCCTAGATAATGAAGCTGCTGCAAACCATTCTTCCCTCCAGCCCCTAAGGTTGTGAGGCACTGAATATAGTTTCTGCTTTCCATGCTAAGTCTGCCTTCAATTCCCTGTCAAAGGGACAATGTCCACCTCTGGCAAAAAAAAAAAAAAAAAGGAAAAAAGAGGAGGACCCACAACAGCAGAGCAGCTCCAAGCTGTCTTTTCTAGAAAAGCCTGGTTCCTGAAGTACACTTCACATCTTCTCTCTGCAGCATGGCTCTTTCTGGGTAGGGATTCTCCCTAGGATGATCGCAAAAGCATTTCCCCCTAAAATGAAAGCCAACAGCTATCAGTGGTTTAAAATGAAAGTCCTGACAACAGTCCTGGGAGGGAAGTATGACGACCCCTCCTTTTCAAGATGAGAAGTTAAGCCTTCCAAGGGCAAGAGGCAGTGTAGGAACCCAGTTCTGTCCTCCAGAGTCCATGGTCCCAGAAAGTACAGCACGCCGCCTCTCTCTCTGATGCACCGTACAGGAAGTGCTCCGCACACGAGCCTTCAAGCTGTGAACTTCCGAAGACGCGAACGTGTCCCTGGATGCCAGTTGTGCTGTACTGCTGTACTTATCAAGGTACTGAACTGGAAGGTTCAAATTTTTTCTTTGCTTTTACATATTATTTGTGTGAAAAGTATTAAAAACTATTACAGTACAGTACTATATAGCTGATTATGTTGGTTGGGTACCTAGGCAAACTCTATCAGAATTCTGAACAACTGAACTGACTTCTGAACAACTGGACTTACAGATGTGCTCTTGAAATGGAACATGTTCATATGGAGGTGACTTAACGTACAAAGGAACTGCTTTAAAAATATCTTCCTGACTGACGGCTCAGCAGAAGGTAAGTAGAAGCAAGCTGAGATTGAAGAGGCTGAGGTGACTGTAAGCAGCAGTGAACGTAGCACATCAACCACGTCTCCACTCTACCCCAGACGGCTCTCCCTTAAGAGCAGGACCTAGAACAGAGCCCACTCATAGCACGTGCTCATTAAATCTGAAGCTGACCTCGGTTCGGATTTTGACCCCTCCATTTAGCAGCCAGGCAATCCTGGGAAAGGTACTTAACATCTTGGCATGCATGCCTGTTCTAAGTCATATCACAGGACCCCATGGACAGGAGCCCGCCAGGCTCCTCTGTCCACAGAATTTTCCAGGCAAGGATACTGGAGTCAGTTGCCAGTTTCTTCTTCAGGGCACCTTCCCAACCCAGTGATGGAACCCAAGTCTCCCATGTCTCCTGCATTACAGGTAGGTTCCTTCCTGCTGAGCCACTGGGGAAGCCCCTAACATCTTGGAGCCTACTTTTTTTTCTTTAACATGTAAAAGGGGCTGATACCTACTCCCCAAGACTTTTGTGAGAATGAAGTAAGTTCAAGCATGTGAAAGCAGCCAGAGAGAAATGCTAACAGTTTTGTTCTTTCCAACTCTTTCCTAAAAGATATGCTGTATCACACACAGAAATGAGGTAATTTAATAGTCATTTAAATGTTGGGTTGGATTTTTTGTCTCATTTTATTGCCAGAGGGAAAATCATATTCTGCAAGGATTTCTGCTTGGGAGGTGTTTGAAGACATGATACTATGCTGCACAAAAGCAGAAACAATAACCTAAACAAACAAACAAAAGCAGAAACCACCATTGCCTCTTAAAGAGAACAACAGGAATCTTCCCGGTAACAAATGGTTTTACTTCATGCATAAAATACCAACAAGGAAAGACACTTTAGAATTCAATTTTCTAAGCATTCCTTTTGGTTCTTACTGCATAATTCTGAAGGTTAATAGAATTTGGACTTATTCTTCAGTCAAATAGTAGTCAGTAACCCTATGAAAAAGGTCTTCCCTGGTGGCTCAGATGACAAAGTATCTGCCTGCAATGCAGAGGACTCAGGTTCGATCCCTAGATCAGAAAGATCCCCTGGAATAGCAAATGGCAACGCACTCTGGTATTCTTGCCTGGAAAATTTCATGGGCAAAGAAGCCTGTAGGCTACAGTCCTGTCTAGGCTGCAGAGAGCCGGACACACTGAGCATCATTTATTCTTTTATTAACCCTATGCATAGGGCCTAAGTAAAATGCATAGATCTAAGATGTGGAATCTACACTTGTAGATTATGCACTGAGCAAATTATGACTTATACTTTGACATTAAGATGTTCGTTCAAAATTCAGACTGGCAAAACAAATAAGCGGACAGATACACAGAATAAATATCAAAAACTCAGGTGATCATCAGTGCAACTAGGAAGCCAGTCATTTTGGAATTTGTCCAGAGACCTTGACCCATCAGAATTAGGGGCTATTTGGATAGCCCTCTGCAAAGAGTTTATTTATATGCAAGATCTATTTAAGGATGGCGCTAAAAAAAGCAGCCAACAGAGTAACTTTGGGAAGAGACCAAACCTTTGAAAGCATTAACTTTGGTAACCGCAAAAATGGTGAATAATTGAGAGACTATAACTGAAGTGCTCATCACTCAGTACGCACTCAGCAGTCCAGCAGAGGAGGTCCACCCGCCCTGGGACATAAGGACATGTGTGCACCCTTTTCAACAGGTATGGACTTCTCTCCCCAAACCTACCTCAGAGTTTGCTTGCTTCTTGCTCTTGCTAAACCTGGCACCTAGTACATGCTCAATAAATATGTGTGAAAGAATGAACTCATAAACTACACGAGTCAAACATCTCAGGGAAAGTGTCACAGAAAGTGTTTAATTAAGGAGACCAATGACTGAACAGCAGATGATGGAAAGGATGCTAAGGTGTTCGATGGTGGTGGCTATCTGAATGCATCTATGAGAAAGACCGTGAGTGTAATTTCAAGATAAAAGTAAGTCCTAAGAAAAATAATGCTATATACACTTGTAAAAATCCAATGTTAAGGTTATTCTTTTAAGGAAATGAGGAAACTCGAAATTCTAAAGTATTTCTTCTTAATTTGGACTCATTTCAAGCCAACCGAAAGCAACTGGACTTGAACAGGAAAAGTGAAGACGGTGCTCTCACATTGCTAAAACGTAACAGCCACATTATCAACTGCCCACCAATCAGATTTTCTGTTTTGTTTTTAAATTGCAAATTGGTGAAAGGAATAGAAATATGGTTTGAGGCAAACTGATTTACAAATGTCAGGAGGTAGTTCAAGGAGATCTGAAGACATGTTGAATTGCTGTATCACAGAACTAAACCCTGATTCCTTTCCTTCTGCTCTTTATGAAGTACTTAACTTTTTGCTCCTCTTAGAATTCATCATGTTCATAGCTAGGATTTTAAATTAAATTATATGTAACAACAGTCTTTATTTTAGGATGGCTTGAAAACTTGTCTTCTATATCATAAACAAGGAAGGCTAGGATTACTATAAATTGTCTGCAAGAAAATACAAATTGCCAAGATAAAAACACCCACTGGCCTGCCAGTTTCAAGTTTCCTGTTTTGACATACTATATGCAGTAATTTGGTATCCACAATCTCTTATTAGAAAATGAATGTGCTATTTTTCTGAATGTTGCAATTACAATAATTGAATTTAAAATGGGGATTGAGTTTCTCTCTTTGGAGGAAAAGAATAATTGTGTATTTCTGATTAAAATCAAGGGGGACTGAAAAGAGGTTGTACAAGTTCCAGCTTCAGTCTCCCCGAGTGACTCCTTGTCAGCCCAGAGAAAAGAAACATTTGGAAGCAGAGAAACGGACCAGCACCCTAGCAGCAGGCGCTGTCTCCGGGCCTCCTCTGCTTTGCCTCCTGGCCTTCCGTCACAACACCCCTGTGGCAGAGGCAATCGCATTTTAAACGGCAGCCATGCTGGAGCCCCCACTGTGTCAAAAATCAAGAGTTAAAATGCAAGGAAAACAAACAGCTCTTTGTGTTGAAAATGTCTGTCCCCTTTTAGACCGCCAACATTTTGGAACCGTCTTTTTTCTTCATGGTAGGCTCTCTCCTCTGGGTGGGGGAAATTTAATGATAGAAGAACTAGGGGCGCTGAGGGGGAGAAGAGATCCAACACTCAGCTTGTTTGGTCTTCCAAAAAATTATATAGAAAGTCACCTTTAAGGTTCAAATGTAAGAAAGGACAAGAGATGAAGAGAGGGCTATCTTGCCTTTGGAATGCCTTATTATTTTATGTTGGATTGATACCATTCAGTCTTCTGAAAGCTCCATTTAGTCAAGAGTGAAGGTAAAATTTAATCTTGTAAGTCTTCCTAAATATTCCTAAAAACATAGCTTCTTGAGAAAAAAATGTCCAGCACAGAGCGAGCCAAAGATTACCTCTTTGTACTGCTTATTGGTTTTTAGTGGCTTTATTGACATAGAGTTGACATGAATAAACTGCCCATATTTCAAATGTACGGCTGGATATACACGTGTATTCTCCCATGAAACCATCACCACAGTCAGAAGAGTGAACACATCCACTGTCCTCAAAGGTTGTCTCTTGCTACTTTGCTAATCCCTCCATCTCTTCCCTGAGGGTACCACCTTCACTCCTCCCCGCAACCACTGATCTGCTTTCTGTCACTACATATGAGTTTGTATACTTTCTAGAGTTTTACACAAATGGAATCATGTAGTACTGTATGTAGTCTTCGTCTGGTTTCTATCATTCATGCTTACTATGTGAACACCTAATTAAAAGGGGGCCTTCTAGCTCCATGTGGAAGGCAGTCCTTGGAGACTGCCTTGCCCAGGGTTTTACTGTCATCTGCCAGGAATAGGACCGATTACTTGGTCTTACTTTATTCTTAGGCTTTATTATGTACTTCAGTAATCAATAAGCACTTCTATGGCAGAGGGTTTATTCTACCCTATAAATCCAAGGAGGAGAGAATGATATTAAGACATCAGTATGGATGGGCTCTGCTGTTCTGTAATACTACGAGGAAAATGCAAGCAACAGATTTAAATCTAGGAAGGTTACAGAGCAGTCACAGCTCCTGGCTGGTTGGCAGGGATCGTAAAAGACTCAGGCAAGATCTACAGCAGTGCACTGTGAACCGATGGGACTCTCAGAGCAAAAATCCAAACTGAGAAGGCAATACTGGTCGTCTCCCTGGGAAGAATTATAAGCACTGACCTGAGTGGAATGTGAAGAGCCCCTCTCAAAAAATCCAAAATATTTCTTAACAGAACAAATGAAATGGTAGAGAACAAATACTGACTGCAGGCTGGCTATGTAGAAAAAGCCTGGCTCTGGTTTGGGAAGAAGCCTACTTGATAGTCGGCTGGCAGTCTCAGGAGGCTCCTAATTCTCTCTCCTGCAACTCCTGGCCCCAGGGTTCCACGGTAATGATCACTGGAGCATCTTTTCTCTGGCTAGCCCTTGGAGACTCATCCTTTCATTCAAAAGCAGAGAGGTCAATTCATGGGAGAGGAACTATAAATGGCTAATAAACATATGGGGGAAAAAATGTTCAGCTTCGCTGGTAATCAAAGAAACATGGAGTAAAAAGAGATGTATTTCTTTTTCATTGATCAAACAAAAAGGAAAATGTAACTGCTGATATACAACGTTGGCAAGGTTGCAGTAAGGCAGATACTCATCCACTTGTGAGGGAATGTCAGTTTTCTATCTGCAAAATAATTCTGCAATGTGTAGCAAGAGCCTTCACACTTTTCATGTTACTTAAGCTCAACTCTTCTCTTGCTATTTATCCAAAAAT